>QOCX01001347.1:2224-37150 GCA_005959815.1 Sarcophaga bullata | reverse complement strand
ACAGTGATGCGATGTTCGGGTTTGATTTCGGCCTCTTTAAGAGCATGTAACGCTAAAAAAAAATCTTCTCACTAACAACGCTCAATTATTTTTTAGTAAGCTCTGTATCCTGTTTGTTTCGAGATGGTTCCATTATTTTGCAGTAGTAGAAAAAGTGTACAGCGGAACAAATTGTCATTTAACAATATGCAACTTAAAAAAATTCTACCGAAATATTCAGATGTGTCTTGATTTAATTGAATTTAAAATATCCCATACAAATTGCATTGTATTCAATTTGTTTATTATTTTTTTAAATTTATTTAAAAAATACAAAATACGATACTTTTTGTGAGCATTTGATAAACTATGCATTACAACTATCAGTAATCTTTCAATTTAGCTGTTTCATATGTCTTTCAGGATTTGGACCACAGATTAGTTTATTTTATCTGCTTTCGACCGAAAATACAAGTTATTTTTCCTGATTAGATTTTCATTGCAAGTTGAAGAAGTTATTATTTGTCATGGTGCATATGTAGAATAATTTTTATTGTGCTTTCAATCTGCAATGGATAACATAACTTAGTGGGTTGAATATTAAATTGTGTTAAAGTATCAAACATGCAAATTAATAAGCGAACTTAATTTTAAAGAATTCGACAAAAATTTGTTTGGTTCTACTTTTGTAATTTAACATGTGAAGACACATTGTAAATACCGAAAGTATTGTTGATACAGAACTTATCAAAACTATTTTGATAAATATAATGTTTGGGTTTATCAATTACAAACTTTAAAAAAGGCAAATAACGAACATCAATCCTATGTCCAAAGGATCCGTTAGTAACTACAAATTTTCGTTTGTGATAATATAAGGAATAATGGCCAATTTTAAACTTTTTTTGTTGTATACTTAAATATATAGCAATTACTGCCCTTTAGTATTACAACAATGTTTTCTCTAAAAAATGTGATTCATAATTACTAAAATATAAGTAACTGGAAAAACACGATAAGTACTAAGACTTATTATTTAAAATATTAAATTGTTTTTATATAATATTTGACATTTGCAACATAAGGCTTTCATACCACTGTCCCTGGAAATGCATTCGAAATGTTATGCTAAACTTCTTATTGAATTGCTTCTGTTAACACATTACAATATGATTCAATAATACACTCAACCTCTCCATACGATGCTCTCATAACAATATGTTCTCTGGAATATAATTGTACACTAGGTATGTACACTAGGGTGACCCTTAGCTTTGTCGAAATTTTTCCGGAATCACTCGTAGTGAATGTGCTAAAATGTGTTTAAATTTTTACGAAAATATGTACTTAATCGGTAATTTTTCTTAAAGCTTAAGTGGAAGTAAATTACCGTCGAAGATGCTAAAGTTTTATTTTTTAACTCCCTATTTGTTAGACTTGATTTGCAGAAATGTGCCAAATTGGTAATTAAAGAAGTTTTAATATAGTGTTAGAAAGCTAGAATTCCAGCTGAAGATAAACAACACTGTATAAATAAAGGAGCACCTTTATTATGATTTCAGAGGTTTGAATAAAAGTTTAAGCCGCGAAATATCAAACATGGTGAAAAAACAAAAGAATGAGTAGAAAAATTTGGAAAATATGTTTGACATTGCTGATTTAAATGCTTTAGAGCTCATGAGAGTTGAGGCTGATAAAAAGTTTCTGACAAACCAGAGACAGCCTGGTAGACCAGGATATATGTATGGTGTTGACCATGGAAAAGGGGACCATTGTAAGGGAACAAGAATAAAAGCGTCATCAGGAATTTTAATCGAAGAGAACGCAGACAAATATTTGATAGGTATGTAAATGATTTAACAGATGTATATTGATTATGTATATATAACGATCAACAGTTAATTACACACATATATACTTATACTTATTTAGATGAAAATTAAATGGAATCATCAGAATCAGACAGTGAAAGTATTCATGTACTTAGATTTATTTCCCAATATAGCAAAGATAAGAACCATTCCAATATAGATCTCAGACTCAATTAATACTGCCTGCGTTAAATAAATCAGAAAAGTTGAATGTAAATAAACAGTTTAAAAAGTGAAATTTGGAATAATTTTAATTTCCTCAAGGAAATTTTAAAATTTCTTAATATTTAAATATTAATCGAAATGTGGGAGATTTTCAGTTGCAATGCATGTATGTTGTGCAAAAGTTATATTAATAATGTAGATATAACAAGATCAAATAGGGCATATAGCTTATAAAATTTTTGTCGTAGAAAGTTGTGTATATTACCAAATTTTATAATTCTTAAATGTAAAATTATAAAATCTTCAACTTTTCTCATTATTAATACAACTGCTAGGAACCTAACTTCACACTGAAAAAAGGTCCATGTAGCAAAATGGTAAGTAAAAAAGGAAAATATAACACAATAACATACTAATAACTTTATTTCAGTGAATTTGTAAATATACACCGGAGTGAGAAAATTTATAAGTTAATTTACGATCGATGCAAAGGTGTCACCCAATATATTAGTTCGAATCCTGTTCCCCAACAAACGTTTTATTAACCAGGAAACCACATTTATGGCAAGAAAATTATTCTACGCCAAATATTTAATCCACATTTTATTCAACATTATCTTATCCTTATTTTCTCATCTAACACCATCAAATCACCTACCATCACCAACAGACAATACTTACATATAAATGTTATTGTTTCCTCATCGTTTATATAGAAAATAGTAATAATAAGATTAAGATATAAAATCTGTGATATATTTAAGGACCTTAAAAGGACCTTGGTATAAAAATCTATCACCATCAAACAAACTGGTCGTTGCTCTCAATATGCTCTTGTGTTTAACAAACAATCCACTCGTATAAGTATTAACGCAAGTATTGTAATAATGGCTAGATTAATAAATACATACGTAACATATAAAAAATGAACATCAATAAATACTGCATGTTTTTTAAATCTTTTTGGCTCTAAGAAGGGCCTTTAATAAATTGAAGCCGAATTCGGAGCTGGTAGATTTCATGACAGACAACAATTTTAAGTCTACAATTGATGTTGATGTTTGTGATGTTTGTTGTAGCAGTCCAAATCAGACAAGACTTTCTAATTCAATCAATAAAAACAATTATAATACGGTTTAACTAAAGAAGCGAGATCGGTACGTGATACAACACTTACTGGCACTTACACTTATAAGCATAAACGATATGCAGTATGTGTGGAGTTGATTCGGTGAGGGTACATTATAATGTTGAGCTCATAACAAAGGCCTTAAATAGTAATAAGGCGTTCATGGAGGTCGAACCCGGAGGCGAAACCTCTTAGTGTCTGAGCATCCTAACAACCATACACACAGACGATTACTACCGATGAACTTGGTATACATGATGGTGATTTTATGAGACTTTACCACCATGTGCGTAGGGTGTTTTTTCCGCGAGGTATATGGGTGATCGTTTCCGGAATTTTGATCAGGCACCGAATGTAACCAATGGACGTTAGTTTTTGGTCTCTAAAGGAAACCAAATCCGGACGATACGATTAGGCAGACATACTAAAACCTTCTTGAAATATGGGTTGTAGTAAGGACCGATTCTGTTTTAGGGGATCGCATCAGTGGTGGCGTGGTGGGATGAGGCGGACTTACCCCCGACGTGAGGTAATGCTCTTCGACCGACGCAGTTGAGTGGCTTGAGTCAAGGGAAGCTGTAGGGAAATGCGTATTGTATTTTATGCTTCGCTGCACTTTAGCTCCTGAAATGTGCAGTTATCGCCACAGCGTATACTGAGTTATTTCGGCAGAGAGTGCCACGAGTGAAAATATATGGCAGCAGCCAGCTGAATAATTTTACCCCTCTTTTTGCAACCGAGATTTATCAGACGTTCGAGTACGGAGGATCTATATTGACGAGATTATGTATTTCTATAAGAAACTGTTTGCGACTGTTTGTTGGTGTGTGGGTGCGGGGTGCGAGCTACTGTAGCGAAGACTCTGTTGCCTAGCTATTGGTGAAGCCGGGGAAGTAATGTCAGTCCCGGACAGCGGTCAGGAGGCATTGGAGAAACTAGGTGACGTAGTCACTTCAGCAGGTATGTGGCATTTGGGGGATGGAAGTTTCAACTAAGGGAGAAGGTATCTCCCTGATATTAGGAAACAAATGCGCTGTTAGCCTATATCTACGTATTTATCAAGAAAGACGTGTTCCCTTAGCATGGTTCTGGTCCAAAGACTTTTTAAAGCGGAGAATGTTCGTCACGACCACTCCTTTAAGAAGATTTAGTAGGTTGTTTGTTATGTCATCGTCCCTTTGAACCCGTTTGCTGAACTGCTTGATTGTCGCGTAAAAGTTGTCGAGATTTTTCTATTAAGGAGAGTAGGATTGTTCTTGGGAACATACCAGAAAGCCCGTGCTTTGCTGCCGCGTCTGTTAAAAATATGCAGACATAAGGAGTCATTAAAAACTTCGTATGGTGTATTCGCCAGTAGTTGGTTGAACTACAGTCCGACTTAAAACTTGAGCTGCTAAGTTAACTCTCATCCTTTGGGAATTATTGGGATAAATGTGGTCCAAACTTAGCTTAGGAGCACATTTAAGGGTATTTGTATCTACCTTATAAAAATGGACATCTGCCCAGGACACAAGTTTATTGTTGAAATAAACTTTATTTTCTTTAGCAAGCAGGCAATTTCGGGCGCTTTTTAAAAGATGCGGACTGTCATGCATAAAATAAATTCGTTTGTCGTAACATAGGAACATTCTAAGGTTACCCCAACGACTTTTGAAAATTGACAAAATTGCTATCTCCTGGTCGCAAACGAACTGGCAAGGTTGGTTTTAAGCCTATTGCTTGTAATTTTGAAATTGCCTCGAAAATATATCTTTTCATCATTAATCCCTTACAATTTCCATTAACAAAGAAGTATGATATAGCTTGCGACCAACTTTGTCCTCCTATCCCACTTGCCATGATGACCATTGCGCTTGTCGCTAAGTTACGGGAACGGTTTTCGTCCCCAAAGTCCTGTAAGCCTATAATTTTGTCTTTGGACCTATCGTAATCAAGAAAAGTTTTTAAAGATATTTCGTCGCAGGAAACACTAACAAATTTGTCTTCGTCCGTAAAGTCCTGCACTCTCACCTTTAGTGCCTCAAAAGTTCCGCTTAAATTTCCCGGATCTTTTGGCCAGTCCTTTACGAAACCTCGTAAAGTTCTGATTTCGGGCCAATTTAACATTGGACGCAAATACCTATACACCAAGGGAGAAAGGAAAAGTACCGCTAAGGAAATCAGCTTCAGTCCGATACTGTAACGTCGTTGCCTGGGTTCACGGGTGTAATTAATTAAACCATTTTCTAAACAAATCGAGAGCGGTTTACTAATTTTTGAAGAAAAATCCTTTTTCTTCTTTAATTCCAATTAAAAGTTTCCAACCTTTGTTTTATATTTTTCTAATTCTCTAGATAACTTGGCGTTAGCAACCTTTAAATTACTTCTTAATTTTTTTTCTAACAAATATTGCCTACGATAATGATCCAAGGCTGCTTTTAATGTCCTTATGTCCGAGTTACTTCTCGGCTCTAAATGGGAAGAGGGCCTCTCTAAAACTACAGGATACATCACTGTCCATAGTAACGTCTAAGATCTTGTCGCCCTGATTCCCTATTCTGATTTTACAACAATTGTCTACATGAAATTCCTGTTTTCTCTTTAGGTGGTTCATTTAGTTGAACACATTTCGGAACAGCAAATTTTTAAATCTCGATTTCCAAAATGTATCTCCCGGTAGGCAAAATGTCTGACCTACATGCGTACAAGCCGCTTCACCTGATGACTTCACTTTAAAATGCTTAAGCTATTCAGTCCACGTCCCTAAAAATAGGTACTCAAAAATATAAGAGAAAGTCTGTTGTAATACTAAATCATAATGTTAATGATCATTTTTAGGCAAACGCAAAAAAAAAACAATATAAAACCAAATCTAGTTATATATATGACTACTTCCACCATTTCCCGAAAAAAATTGTTTTACAAAAATTTACAAATTATATATTCATTTTCATTCTCCTTAATTTTCCTACACAAAACAAATATCAATCTTAAATCCAAAAGCTACCTTTACTAACATCCACACACACTTTTTGTTTAAAGCAAAAGTAACATGATATTGCAAGAGCTTAGTGTATAATAAATATAGAGATGGATCAATTGTGTTCATTCTTGTACCGTATATCACATCCTATAACTAATCATATCTCGAATGCTTCACCAATCTTCCTCCGAGTAAATGGCCATTCGATTAGCCGAGGTCAACTCGTTCCAACTAAACAGAAGAGTCTAATTTCAAGCTTCTATATATTATTCTTTTCATATTTATGTACTTTCCGGGCAAAATACTGTTTTTTAACCACAATTACTTGTGGGTACAGAACGTAAAAGTCTTAAAATTTAACTCCCGACCTATAATTTCTAAACAAGTCTTCACGATTCCATAAATAAACGACACTTATATATCATTTACCTAAAGATGCTAAACTACTAAATTTCATAATTATTAAAAATTTAATAATTAATAATAATTATGTATATTTTTAATAACAATATATTTTATTTATTTATTATATATATGATTATATCAATATATTATTTTCTTTATTGATAAATTTAATTGTAATGCGCATAGTTCAAATGAGTAAAAAGAACTCACCTATGTCCAAATTCCAAACTCCACAAAAGCAAAACAAAACTTAAAAATTTAAGATTAAATATCAAATTTTGTTACGCTAATGGAGAAATAAATATTTGGATCATTTACTTTATAATCGACACTTAATATAACTACAATTAAACATATTACACACATACATAATTGGTCTATGTACAGCACTCGTATATGGTTTAAGGTCTAGTTTTCTGTACCCCAGTTAAATCAAAATGGCTCGCAAATTATGGAATTAGCATAAGTTCGCTAAATGAGTTCAAATAGAAATTAAATATTTGGTCCAATTCTAATTTAAATATTCACACTTTAAATATATAATAATATATAAAACGAAATAAACCGTTTGTAAGATGCAACTAGCCTTTAAGGACCGGAGTCAAGTTTTATAAGAGCAATATCAATTCTTTCTCTCACAAATAAAATAGACGCACTTTTAGATACATACCGTTTTGTGACGGAGGCCAACCTAATGAACGAGTTAGTAATAGAGGTCCTCACTAATATAAAAATAAATAAATAAAATCTCTTTTAACTTGTTTCCCTCTCATATAAAATATTATTAAAATAATATAAATTATAGCACTTACCTCGCAATATTTTCCGGAAACAGATGTAGGTTTGGCCCTCGTAGACATCCCATGATGCATTTTTTGCTCCTGTAAAAAAATTGTTAAATTATTTTATAAAATAAATATATTCACAAATACACACATTTTTCCTGTATGCTTCTTATTGCTGCTCGACACAAATAATTTTCTTGTTTTTATAGATGGACAGAATTTCTATTAAAATAAAAAAGATGTTTTAATCACAAAATGTTTGTACTGCGGTTTTAATAATGTAAATTAATTTTGCACTTTAATTATAATTCAATCACTATGTTAAATTAAATTGTATAAAAACAACTTACCTCCTAATTTTGTCACCACCGAAAACTTTGCCACTTGTAAGAACACTTGCCACTTGTAAGAACTTTGCCACTTGTAAGTAAAGTTACACAGTGGCAAAAGGCACTTGCATTTCATTTATTGGCGTCAAATATATGCCGACACTATTTGTCGCTAATTTTATTTTATTTTTTTTACATTTTGTTAACAATTCTTATTATTTACACTGAAAATTTTGTTTGTACAACACACCGCGCCAAAAATATAAAAACCCACCCTAAAAATTACCAAAATATAAATAAACAAAACAGTGAAAATTAGAGAGGGACAGAAATACTTTTTGGTAATATTTGCTATCCCTTTTACACTTCGCCAGTAACTGTCAAAATTCCGTTTCCTTACTGATCTATACTGTGATAATTATTCACAATATCCACATTTATGAACCCACACAGAAACAATGGGTGCCCAATTAGTTCCAAAACATCTTCAAGCTGTTCCACCTGTGTTTATTTCGCGATTAGCTAGTGACACTGCGTCGGATGATATTGATCTTTTCATTAAATATAAATTGGGAAATATTTGGATACAAAAATTCAAATCTTCTGCACCAAACTCAATTTCTTCATTTAAAACTTCGACCAATGGTGACAACTACGACCTTATTGTTAATCCAAACTTCTGGCCGGTGAACACTTATGTTCGCGAATATACTTTCAGAGAAAACACTACAAACAACTGTGATTCGAATATTGCTCGTTTACTTTCAAGTAACGTATTTACGTCAAAAAACTAATGACCTACAATAATTTTCTGAATATTGTATACCCAAATGTACATGGCTTATTTACTATATTAACAGACGTCTTAATAAATAGCTATTACATATGATGTTATTACCTTTATCAGATAAATCGATTTAATCGTAATTCACATCAATTTGAAATTATTGCAACTCATTCTGATGATATTGAATATTGTTAAACTGAGGAGACAAAAGTTTACATAACTGGCTGTTATATTCCTCCGAATTCTAGCTATACTACTTATTCTAAACATTCTGATGCTAATAAGTTGGTATGTAAATTTGCAGATCAGAGTGATACTGTTTTTGTAGTTGGAGACTTTAATCTTACTTCAATCTCATGGATATATACATCCAATGTGCCAAACTTAATTCCAATTAAGAACAAAGATTTCTTTAACAATATTTTTGCCCTATCCTTTATAAAGTTATTTAATTAATACTTGACTCGGTGTTTGTGAATGATGTTAATAAGTGCACCGCTATACGTTGTTCCCCTGAGGATCGATATCATCACACGATGAAAATTATTATTGATTTATCTGTAGTACATACTTCGGAAATCAAACACATTACTAATCAGAATAAATATTATTGCTTTCCTCGTACTAATTACACTGAACTTAATGGTATGCTATCTAATGTTAACTGGGATTCTGAATTCACTAGTAATAACTTTGATAATATTGCATAGAATTTCTGTTCTATATTACACAATGCTATTAATTTAACTGTTCCGAAAATTAAATTATGCTGCAATATAGGTCCAACATTGAATAATCGGCACTTTATAAAAATTAAAAAATAAAAATAAATATTATACTAAATATAAGAGAACAAGCTTATCTTTTGACTATAGAAATTATGCCTTGGCAAGATCTGAATATAATATTGCTAACAAAGTTGCCTATAAAAATTATATAAGTCTATTTAGAAGTTCGTAGATTCTAATCGTCGTTCTTCTGGTTACCCCAAACTTTTAAAATGTAGCTTATAAACTTCCAACTCTTAAAAGTCGTCGTTCTATGAAGAGTGCACTTTTATTCTGGGTTCAATAAGAGGTGATGCTGATTTAAAGTTTCTGCTCAGTCAACTGAAATTCAATGTACCTGTGCGACCAACACGTAATTTAAAACTGTTATCACTAAAACACTATAGATCGGACTATGCTAATAATGATTCCTTTAGACAAACCTATAAAACCTTCAACGAATGTTACCAATTAATTGACTTCTCGGAAAGTAAAGATGTATTAAAAGCCATAACTGAGCCTTTAAACGATCGTAACATAATGTAACCGCAACAGTAAAAAAACAGTTATGTTATGTATAAAACAATACGCATGGTTATAGAAATGTAATATTACTCAAAACAATATGACTCAAAACAACTAAACATATGTTTTGTGGTTAGACAACGTACATTTATTTTTCCATATTTGTGTCATCAAATAGCGGCAAACAGAAATATGGAAAAACATGTTTGCCATATGATCACAGTTAAGAAATATTTGATATAAGACAAATAGTTGACAAGCGTGTTGAAAAAAATGACATATATACATACTCCGTTTCTTACATTATGGAAGATAAGTATTTTTTCGTTTTGTGTTGCGGAGCTTCAGTGATATTTTGCAAAGAAAAAAAAAAAGAAAAAATAACTATGGGTTCGAAAATGGGTTCAGAGCAGAAAAGAAGAATGCACAGAAAAATTATTAAAGACCTGCGCTTAATAATTCCCGATATATGTATGTAAAAATGTTCTGCGTATTTATTTATCACCACAATGTTTATTGTTTATATTGTTTGTTGTGTTATACTGTTTGTTTATATTGTCATATTTATATGTCATTACTAAATGTCATACTTAATCGAGTCGACTACAACTATGTTGAAAAGATACAGAGAATGATTTAAATTCGGAAAATATTCGGGGCTTAGTTTTTTCAGTAGTTTTTCTTTGCATTTTAGTGAACTAAAACTATTAACTGTTGTTTCTAGATATAATTTAACCACAAAAAGTGTTTGTAGTACTCCTTTAGATAAGAGGAAACCAATATTTCAAGGATAAATAAGTTTTGCTATCTTTCAATATTCGCCTTTACTATAATACACGTTATATACAATGCATTGTTTCGGTTTTAAATTACTTTGATATAGAAAAGCATATCAATTGATGTAATATTGCTAAAATTTCAGTACTCTGACACTGAATTTGCATGGATACAGACACAATGAATTAAAAAATAAAATAAAATTATGATAGACAAGTAGATAACACTGCCCAGCACAGCTGTTATTTGCGTCTGTTTGAAAGTTTATTGATTTTTAGGGTGATTATTTCAAAATCATTTTAAGTACAAGATTTACTCTGCTTCATAATATTAAGAGTAAACTCGATGAATGATGTTTGACCTTGCAGTTGCCATTCGTTCTATATTATGATATTAATAGTGTCCGTTATTTGGTTAACATAATTTAAGTGATGAAAACCGAATAAAAAATTTTCTACATTGCCAACAATATGTTCTAGACGACTTCCATTTTGTCCTTGGGGTTGTAAAAATATTTTACTAATCCACTACATTGAGTTTAAGGTAAGAGTAATTGCGGTTGTCACATTTGTTCAAAATACGTATTAAATTTCCATTCTAACGTGATTGGCTTAATTTGGCCAATATGTTCGAAATGTAATCCAGGGTTGCTGGATATCTGCGAATAAGTAACTTTTTAACACATTACTAGTGGTAAGAATAATACTAGGCTGTAGTCAAATTGCAAAATTTTTAAGGTTGCAAACATTCATCTTTGTTTTGGGATTTGCCTCTCCTTTTGACTTGTGAATGTTAATCTGCATTTTCATTGTTAGCAGTAGTTATTTGTGTCTCCAAAGGAGTTAATAAATGGATTGATCTCTAAATAACCGCAGTGAATGTTTTGAACCTACCTTACTTACTTACCTTACTTACTTACTATGCATGGTAGTTGCATTTACATGAGCAGAAAAAGGCTCTCTAATCAAGATGTAACCCGGAGTTAATGCAGTCCCGTCATTATGATTGTCTGATAAAGGTGTAATTGACCTCGAGTTAATGATTGCATCTATAAGAATTGGTTCTATAACCACGGTTTTCATTTCTTCATAAGATAAGGAAGCGTTGACTAACTCTTTAACCAAAATAATTTTAGTGGATTATGCATAATCCATCGAAATGTGGAGCTCGCAGAGGAATAAAATGAAAGTTTTAGTCTCATTGAATTACTTTGTCGCAAATATGGCAGTTGACAGCATTGCTAGATTCAACGTCCACAATTTCTGAACAAACATTTTCGCCCTAACAACTAAAAGGGACATCAGACAAAATCGTCGAAAATTCTTGCTAAATCTTAAGTGGCTGTCTTTTTGGTTAAAGCCTGAATTGGTTGTATATTTTAAGCTCAACACATCTGAGACTGACTTATTTATTATTTATTTCTTAGATATGGCGGAGCAGTTGAATATGATTGGAACCCCACTTTCGTGAATTAAGCCCGTACCTTTCCATGATTTGCTATAATTGACGTTGAGTTTCCAAAGCTATATTTAAGCTGTCATCTCCACACAACCCGTCATGAACATAAATTTTGTCGAGGAAATTTGTTGTCATTGATTATTTTCTTCAGGCAGATGATGACTAGGGATGGTGCAGGTCTGGTAACGTATGTTTTTCACCACATGACTATCTGATATT
Source organism: Sarcophaga bullata (assembly GCA_005959815.1). Lineage (NCBI taxonomy): Eukaryota > Metazoa > Arthropoda > Insecta > Diptera > Sarcophagidae > Sarcophaga > Sarcophaga bullata. Next base: position 24,992 of record QOCX01001347.1, on the reverse strand, counting down.
GTCTGTCCTGAGGATGGATCTATATTCGGCAGTAAATTTTTTCTACATCTGTTGTGAATACAAATCGGGTCAAACAGAATCGTAGCAAAACTGGAAATATCTTATTTTGTTGCGTTGGTCATCCAATGATTTCCCTGAGGATTTTTTTTCTGAGTCATCTAACGCAACTGGGGAATAAAATATTTTGATTTCTCCTGGTTTGCATCTATTTGTGTTATATGTTCCAAGGTTTCATATTCGACTTTAAACTTTATGTATTTTTCTTTTATGGGTGACAGAAATTGATGAAAAACAATGCTGTGCGAGTGGAAGCCTAACTACAAACTTTCCGTTTTTATCACGTGTCGTATGCTAGTTAAAGGTGCTTAAAATTTTGGGACCATTGGGATTATAGGTCTTCAATTCCCGTACATTTCCAAAATCGTTCGATAGCCATGTCTAGACAAGTTGAAGGTTGATGTAAAATTCTTGAACAGGGTTTCAAGTGTAATATTTGTTTCCAATAACATAGATTGGTATAGATTGGTCTTGTGTTTTTTAATACATAATGAAATTTCTTCTAAGAAGGCTTCATACTATTTTGGATCTTCTCAGACTTTCATCCATAATAATTACGGTTATTAAAAATTAGTCTGTAAGAAAATAGTATTGATGATTATATCAATTGTATACATATATGTAATAAATGAATGTATTAATTATGTAGTAATATTTTTTATATATTGTAGTGTAACAGTTTACATCTATTTAACGCATGTGTGTGTGATATGTATTTTGTACTTGAGCCAGAGGTAGTAATCTTCAAAGGAATTCTCATCATAAGCTGGTTTGGCATAAAACTCGTCCTCCCGGGCAGTGTATAAGGGCATATAAGGGAACTATCGTGACCAAATCTGTACAGGTATATTCTTAAGCATCCAATACTAGTTAAGAACTGGGTCACATAGAAGTTCAGCTCGCAATGTTTGTTTTCTAACCAAGGGGTTATGTTAGGGGTAAGGTAAAATGTCCATCTTCCTTTCCCATCGTGACTGTCATTTGCACTTGAAAATCCATCGACCCTCCCCTTTTACAGTTGCAGCTTACTGGGTGTACGAGGCGGCGTTATCCGTTTCATCTCATTTGCCAATATGTCTATTGGTATTGTTCTCGCCAAAACCAGTAGTGCTTGAACTGCTATTATCCTGAAACCAGATATCAGCCTAATAGTCCTTAGACGATACCCCTAAGGCATGTTCCTCCTTATCGTTCCCACGGAGTGTGTTGGGCAAGAATATAACATCGACGTTATAACCCTCGATATTATTCTCCTCTATAATGAACTTGGTCTTCCAATATTACATCCTCGTTAGCTTGAGTTATAGATGCCTTTTAGCTTGTGAATTTTAATTTTCAACATTGCGTCGATAATCACTTCCAAATATTTTATATCACTCTTCGATTCGATTTTAGTGTCCTCAGCGGTCACTTCCATTTTCTCAACTATCTTCCCGCCATTTATTTAGACGACCTCTGTCTTGTGTGCAGCTAATGTCAATCCAGCCTTGTCAAGATATGCTCCAATTTGAACTGCTATGTTCGTTGTCTCCTCTATTTTCTTCTACGCCTTAGCGGCTGATACTATGACACTGTCGTCAACATTGGTAATTGTAGTCGAAATACGTAACTGCGGATACTTTCGGCTCCTCACGATATTTTTGGCGAACTTCAGGTTGTCCATTTTGCAGAATATGCACAGTGGCACAATCCCTATGCGACTTTCTGTTAGGAATATAGCTCCAGCGTCTGCATTAAGACGTATTGTAGCTGTTTTTGTCGCGCCATATGCCGTCCTAAGATTAGCTCTATCGGGTTTACCGAAACCGTCGAAAGTCTGAAGCCTCTGTATAGTATTATACACATAGTCTGTCAAATAATTTCCTAACTCCTAATCAAACTGCATTTCTGAAGAAACAAAGGTCAACTGACTTCCTTTTTACCTTTAAGATTTCATTTCCAAGCTTTATTAAGCAAAAATCACATTAGTATACTAGTGGCTGACTTTGAATAGGATTGGCTCACATTATTTAAAAACAACTTTATGAATGGAAATAGGAATAAACATCTTCCACAAATTTTTTGCGCAATCGTAAATTTAAAGTTAGAATTTACCATTAATTATTAAGATTATTTTATTTAGGCACAACAAAAATATTTTGTGGCCAAATTAAAACAATCGTCAGTAGAATTTAAATAAATTTTTTTTCAAATGGGTTGATCTGGAATTCATATATGGCACAAAAAATTAATATCAAATTTATTTGTACCAGACAACACTTGTTTTGTTTTGATTAATTTGTGGGAAAATAAATTTATACTATATATAATCATGTTCAGGCATGCACTTTTATTAAGTCAATATTCGGTAAATTGACATTATTTTAAGTGTTGGTGCATGCGTAAGACAGCTTACTCATTCACCAGCTGGAAAACAACAATATTATTTCAATTCAAGTTTTTAACAAGAACTAAAAATACTAAAAGAGTTAATTTTCCTTGGCCACATATCAAGTAGGGCTACCTCACTGGCATCCACTTCATTCGGTTTTTTTTTATTTGTCTTCCTATTTACATATTTAAAATATAATTTGGTTACTTCTTTTAACAAATTATAAATTTAACACTAAACCTACCATGATGGGTCAAATGACTCATTTTCCATTTTTCATCGTCTTCACAGAAAACTGACTGAACTTTCCCTGACCCTTGCCTGCTTTACCTTGCCTTTTATATAGCAGCGTAAACAGTTTAATGAATGTTCTTGAACGTTCATGGCTTCGCTTTCTCGAGATCTCGATAAACATCGTTGTTTACATTTATTCCTGTATTTTTGGGTTTACTTGTTTATTGTTGCATGCTGGTATTTGTTGGTATCTGTTTGTTTACTTGCTTATCATTTCTTTTATGTTGATAATTTGTAAAGAAATTCATTGTCTTTGTTTTTACAGCTTCTGTTTATAATTGTAATGTTAAACAATGTGAAATTATCTAGATTTTTTCTATTTTCGTAACATTATTTAAAAAATTTGTTTAAAGAAATGCCTTTATTTTTTCTGAACTATCAAAAACAAATGGCGTTGAATATTAAATTGTATTTTGCTTTGACAATTTATACTTGACGAAAAAAAGTTGATTGACATCAGTAACATGTCATATTTTTCATGTTTTGCGGAAGTAATATAACTTAATTTTGTGGTAATTTTTAAGGTTGTAAATGGATATTATTACATATTTGAACTGTTGTACCCTACCTGTGAATAATTTTACTCAAACGAATACAAATATACTACAGTTTATATGGGCAACATTCCAACAACATAGCCATTTTATATGATGTTAAAGCAGCCCATTACCATTTTATTATTTGATCATAACATTTCTTTTTAAATATTATTTTTGTATTTAAAATACAACTCTATCAATTTTGTACACTTTTGAATACAACCCTATGTAAACATTAATACTTTTGAATACAACTCTGTCTAAATTTAGTATATAAGAAGCGGCATTTGTATGAATAAATTCCCACTCACTAGACATTCGTGTGTTGACAGTGTTTGTGTTCGTATATAGTGAAGTGAAAAGAAAAGAAGTGAATAAATATTTTTTAAAGTAGTGTTGATTTTAAGTGAACATTTGTGATTCTTATACCGGATCATTATTGCGAAGCATCAGGAAATAGGAAAAAAAATTATAATGAGCGAGGAAAATCGCCCTACAAACAAACGGCCGAGAATGGTGACCTCGGCTGAGGAACTCCAACTACTCTTGACCAGTGAGGACAAGAAGTGCAGTGTACTGAAAGAAAAGTATGATATAATCTATCAAGAAAATGTAAAATTAATACAAACAATAATTCATCAGGAGAATCCGAGGAAGAAGAAAATAAAATGTGCGTCACAGAAGACGAGGTTGCCGATACCGGAGAAGAGAGGCGCGCAGAAAATGAAAAGAACAATTCCGAGCGGAAGGCAGAGGAGGTTCTTCCTAAAAAGACAGAGAAGACGGCCTATGTCCTACAGCAAAAAGGCGTTAACAGGTGTTTACAGAAAAAAGGGGTAAGTCAATACCAATGTTCACGACTTACAACGTAAAGACGATGACTGACGGACTGAAGGCTACACTGGGACACAGTGATTTTAATATTAAGATTTTGAGCAGAAGAGTGACAAACATTGAGGTATGTACTCTTGAAGATTACGGAAAAGTAAGGGACAAATTTATTGAAAAGAAAGTGGCGTTTTACACGTATACGCCAAAGGGACAAACGCCGTATTCGGTAATAGTGAAAGGTCTATCTGATACATTCGATGAGAAGGAGGTCAGAGAATATATTGAGAAACTTCAAATCAGGATAGAAATTTTTAGGATCAGAAAGTTTGGGGGTAACAAGTGGCTCCTTAGTAAAAGCAGGGACTCTGATATAAAGAGGTTCCATCAACTACGATATATCCTCCATATATATATATATATATATCAAGAAATTTAAAAGACAGGGGTTAAAAGACACACTGTTTTAACTGTCAACGTTTTGAACACGTATCATCATATTGCAACATGCCCTATAGGTGTGTTAAATGTGGTGGTCCGCATGGACCTGGAAAATGCGATGTCCCAAAGAAAGGGGAAAATAATGAGGGTAGGTTGATAACCGACCCAAAAACGGACCAAGCCAGTCTTAAAATTGGCTTACCCCTAAGGTGCATAAATTGCAACGTGGAGGGATACGCTGCTAGTGCAAAGAAATCTCCGAGATGAAAATCTTTTCTCCAAAAGGTTGAGGAAAAGAAGTCCTCTCTGAAGAATAAGCAGGTTTCAGTGCCAGCTAATGTACGTGCAGGATTGTCATATGCAGCTGCTGCAAGAAATGCAACCCCTGTGAAAGCGGTGTCCTCACTTAAGACATCGAATGCCTCAGTGACTGGTGTCACTATATCTAGCGCTGTGTCAAACTTTGACAAAATTGATAGCGACTGCAACCGCTTCTTTGGGGGTGGGTTATTAAAATGTTTGGAGAAGATAGGAGGATTCGCCAATGAATACATGAAACTTAGAAGTGATAAGGAGAGATCCCGGGCTTTACTCGCTATGTTAATGTCTATTAGGCATGGTGCGTCTACTTAGGTGCATATTTGTTAATGTGAACTCCCTGGAGTCTAGACACAGGAGGCATTATTTAAACTTATTTCTGAGAGAGCATAGGCCGGATGTGGTAATGCTGGCCGAATATAAGCCTAACCCAAGGCACAATTTCAACCTTGGGGGCTACAAAATTTTTAGACAGGACAGATTGAACGGACATGGCGGGGGAACTGCCGTTATAGTCAGAGAAAATTTAGGCTGCGATAGGATGCACCTGGGAACGGGTGGTATAGAAAATACTGCAGTAAGGATTTGGTGTGAGTATGGTTCATCCATACTTGTCATTGCCATGTATCTTAGACTTGGGATTGCTTTAAGAGCTTTCGACCTAGATCCTCTTCTGGACTTGTCATCCAGAAGTTCTATGCTGATTCGAGCGGATCTAAATGCTAAGCACTCTGACTGGGGAGGAAGTGTTTGTAACAGCAGTGGCCTCCAACTTAGGGACTTTCTCCTTACATGTCCCAATCTCGGTATCCGGCGAACTGACGGTCCTACACGAATTCTTGGGGATGCCCCATCATTTATAGATATTGTATTGACAACGCCTGATATTGGACCCGAGGCCGAACCTATGAACGGACTGCGGACACTTGTCTATGAATCTGACCATAGTGCAGTGGAAATTGTTCTAAGTACTGGCGAAATTCGCAACAGGGAGCAACCTGTCATGTTTGACTTAAACAGGATCAACGCGAGGCGATTAAATGACGTTTTGTCCCAGGCTATGCCTGGATGCACACTCCCTCCGGACAGGAACGTATTGACTCGAAAATTGATCGAGCATTAGTAACATGACTGAGACCCAAAGTTCCTATGGGAACCGGGGTCTCCTAAAACTCCCGCCGAATATCCTGCATTTTATAGCGTAGAGGAAACGACTCCTTAGGATTCTGTATAGAACGCAGGACCTGGCTAGAGTACCCATTTTGAGGGCAGATTTAAAGAACTTGGACAGGATCAACCAAGGTGCAATTGCAGCCTTTGAGAAAGAACATTGGACGAGGTTCTTGGAGAATATTAAGATTGACCACAAGACATTCCGGATGGTTAACAGGGCTGCAGGTATCAGGAGAATGGCAACAGTTCCGAACCTTATAGGGGCTAACAATTCCCTTATTCAAGACGAGATAGCTAAGGCTAATCTTCTGGCCGAGCATTTTAGTGGTGCACAACCGAGGGAGTGGGGTGTTCAATCCCCTGTTTTTGCTAGTGTAGTGAGAAACAGAATGGCTTCCCTGGAAAACCACACCCCTATTGTACGGTTTAGCCGACACCTTAGGGCATTTGGACCACTTTTGGGGCTGCCCCAGTGGATGGTGGATGGTTTTCTGATATTGACCCCACCGGTCATTGGATGTGCCATACAAAATATATGAGACAAAAGATCGTCTGGTCCTGATGAGATACCTCATATTGTCTTGAAAAAAACAGGAATGGTTGTTTGACGAACCTTGGCCATACATTTTAACCACTGTTTCAACCTAGGCTACTTTCCAAATACCTGGAAAAAGACGGTAGTTGTACCTATGCCCAAACCCGGCTCTAGTCCTGATAGGGTTGGGGGTTACAAACCGATCTCACTGTTGTCGAGTTTAGGGAAACTGATGGAACGTTTCATTCTAGATAGGATGAAGAGGACAATAGAGGATCTGAGCGTGCTACGGGAATGCCAATTTGGTTTCAGAGCTGGACACTCCATTTCCCATGCACTTATGGTACTCTGTGATTATATCTCAAAGGAACTTAATAGGAGATGCCCCACAATAGCGATAAATGATAATAGCTTTAAATGATTGCCTGCAGCATTCTACAATTTTGCTTCCTTAGTTGATAAGTATAAGATACGTATAGGATAATTACTATTTAAGAATGTAGTTGTAGGTAAACATGTAAAAAAAGAATTTTAGGGATAATAAATATGAAATGAAAAATGAAATAAAAAAATGAATAAATTCCAACTAAGCTTTGTGCAGTATATTACCGGACGGGAGCAATTGACATTGTTGTCAGACTATTGAATAGTTGCCTTTAAGGAAATTGTTTTTTATTCGTCAAATATTGTTTTCTATGAACAACAATTATAATCTTAAAAATAAGATTATTTCAATGTTTTTTAAAAACAAAAAAAAAATATATTACAAAAAAAATTTTTTGAATAGAACATGTAAATAAATGTAAATACCAGTTGTTGGACTCCTTTTGTGCTAATGTTTGTGGATATGTTAATGTCATATGCATCATATAAGTTAAGTATGTGTACGTTTTTGTTTATAAAAAAAATATAAACTTTACAACTTAGAACTGAACTTAATTCTAGTTTTTAATTAAAATGAAACTTAAAATAAAATATTTAGAATTGTTTACTAATCATAAATAACAGGCGCAGTTACTGTTTCGCAACTTAATAAGTTGTTGACCTGTTTTTACCGTCTGCAGCAGCGTCAGCATATTAATTTATTGTAAAATGAGGAGAATCAATTTTTTTCTTATTAACCTCCCTCCTTAATACCGAGCGTCTTGTTTGATATCCTCATTTACCAATTTGTTCTGGTTTCCTCCTTCTGATAAATTAGGCACAGATGTATGTATTATGATGGAACAGTGTTGATTATTGTTGGAGTATTCTCCGCCTTCGTTTTTATCTGCACACGCATTCATCTTGATCAATAGTGTAACTATAGGAAATAGAATCATTATACAGAATCCAAAATTTACTGCAATGGCCCTTGTGTGTATAGTATCAATCAAATCAATTGCCTGAGTTGTTTGTTCTTAGTTCCTTTACCATTTCCAGGGACAGGATTTCTTCTATAGTTTGATTCGAGTGCCTAGGCTGTAAAATTGCTGGTAAGGGTTGTAACTGTGTCACCTCAAAAAACTTATAAGTTTTATCAGTCACAGTAATGGATGTGTTGGAGAATTGCAACACATAGGTCCCATTAATATTCTGTGGTTATTTACAAGAATTATGCCATCAAATTGGTTGAGGAGAATTATATATTTCCTCAATAGTGGAGATGCCACGATTATCTATCAAGCTGCAGTTTGTCGGTTTACTTTTATTTAATTTTGCTAAGCAGGTTTCGGTTTCCAGGACGTCCAAATTATTTCCGTTGCAAACAGTAATGTTATTATAGATTTTACATTCATTTTTGATACCATACATTACATTGCCTCATAAAAAAATTTTTTATTCATGATTTTATTTATATATTTCCCAAATTTTACGGGTTTTACAAAGATATTATAACATGAGGTCGCATTTGTCGTAGGGATACTTAAGATATAAACAATAGAATTATGGTCAGATGCAATTTTTATCTCGGCAAACGCGAATGCTTGCTCTAAATTTACAAATGGTATAAAATTATCACTAACAACTTCTTTTACAAAGTTTATTTCCTTGGATTTAAGAATGAAAGTGTTAGCTATGCCTACTTTCGCCCAATGCATGGCGTGTTGAATATTCATTATTTCTGCTTTGACAGTATTTAATAGTGTATTTTTCATAGTGTTACTAATTGTTCCTTTGTGGAATTGTTATTATCATTATTCTTTTTATATATTTCTAATAAATTATTTGGAACGTGTGTAAGTTCTTTGATTTTTTCTATTGTCAATTTGTTAATCACCACTTGTTTATTACTATTTCTCAAAAGTCCGTTAGTTTTGTGTGTTAATATATCGAAATCTTCATGGTCCGGGTTTCTCGCAATCCACTTCCAAGCAGAACCGATAAAATTTAAATTTTTCTTTTGGTTTCAGTCGGTCCAAGTAAGCTTGAAGTTCCGTCAGTTCGTGAATTAGTAGGAGGTGAAGGAAATGAGATGGACTAATAACTTTCTGTAGAGTTCTATGAGTTCCTCGTATCCATTTATATCAATGATATGAATTAGTTTAAAAGTTCCCGTTTGTAATTTTGCCAGTCCGGAGTTCAGGGTTATTAGCTGTGAATTAGAGTAGTCCAGAATTTTAACGTCGCCAGAAACCAGTGTGAAAAATAATCACAATATGAAGGTTGATTTAATTTCTGATATTGTTTTTGTGAACTGTTTTTCCTGACTCTGTAATAACTGTCGTGTTTTTATTTTCTTTAACTATCTCTTTTTTATATGTCTTGCTGAGTTTTGAGCCTAATCTCCTGTTTTCTTTTACAAAAATCGTTTGTCCGGGATCATAAGTATTCGGATTATTCTTTTTTTATTATGGTAGCTAATATCTTCTATTTGTTTCTTCGTGGGACTTCTAATTATATTTAACCTTATATCTTCCAATTCTTGTGGATTAGTTGTGACTCTAAAGAATGCATCGAATGGTTTTGTTTTATTGGTGGAGTGTATAGAGTTATTATACTGAGGAACCGCCATATGTAAAATTTCTGGGAATGTACTAGAGCCTTTTCCGCTTTTAGGCAGCGCATTAACTCAGAGAGCATGGAATGGAATCTTTCGATTTGCCCATTTACACTAATACTATGTTGAGGTATCTTAAATGTCTTTATCTTAAACTGATTTTCTAACATGAAAATTGTGGAAACTGAACTAAATGATTTCTCACTATCCATTACGACCATTTGTGGCATACCAAAGGCAAGTAGCAATTCTCTAAGTGGCTCTTTAATCTCTTCCGCGGCTCGAGATTTCAGTATTTTAACCTGAACAAATTTAGAAAATTTATCGATAGCGGTTAATTTAGATTTTTTTCCGTGATAAAAATGTCTATATGTACGATCTGTCCCGGGTACTGTGGAATTGATGTTTTTTGAATTGTTACCTTGTTAGGATGTCTATCATATTTATTTCCCTTGCATATTTTACAAAGGCTAGTAATTTTTTTGATTTTCGATTGCATTTGTAGGAAATAGAATTTTGTAACGAGTTCAGTTTTGTTTTCTGTGCTATTCTGTGGGCTCTGTTATGTTAATTTATTATTTCATGTTGCTGCTTTTCTTCGCTCTTCAGGTCTATAACCATATTCCGAGGATACCTAACTCTATATCGCGTAAAATTGTCCTTGTAAATCTCTTGCAATTTTCCCAGGATCTCGTCATTCGTTTTTATACAATTTGTAACAGATGGGTTTCAAAATTATTTCATAATATGTGTGATATTCTCTGTAGTAATATTGGGTTCGTTTACAATGTGCCTATGATATGTTGGGAATACTACGACAACGCATCAGCGACTACGTTAGTACAGTCAGGTTTATACTAGAGTTCGTAGTTGAAATCTTCAAGGAATGCTTTCCACCGTTTTAATTTACAGTCTGAGTTTTTGTTGTTCATTGCATAGGTCAGAGGAAGGTGATCTGTATAGATTTTTAATTTTGTAGGACCGTAAAGATAATTCCTAAGTGACTTCAAGGCCCATACTATGGCAAGAAGCTCTTTTTAATTTGTGGCGTAATTTTCTTCAGTTCTACTAAGTGTTCTTGATAAAAATGCGATTGGTCTATTGTCCTGGGATAGCACGACTCCCAAATCATAATTTGAGGTGTGTGTGGTAAGAATAAATTCCTTTTTAAAATCTGGGTACGCCAACATAACATCGTCGCATGTCAATGTGGTTTTTAATTTATTTAACGCATCTATTGCCTCTGGGTTAAGCTTAACTTCATTCTTATTTGAACTATATTTAGACGAACGTCCTGCGCATTTTCAGGGCTTTGGCATAGTCTCTGATAAAGCGTTGATAGTATTTAAAAGTCTAAGATCTTTTAGCGTCCGAGGTGTTGGAAAGTTCAGAATTGCTTCGACCTTTCTTGGATTGGTTTTTATCCCTTTGTCCGAGATAATAAATCCCAAAAATTCTATCTCGGTTTTTAAAAATTCGCATTTATCTAGTTGAATTTTTATATTTGAAAGTCTTAGGGTTTTGAAAATTATATTGAGGTTCTTATAGTGTTCTTTTTCATCCTTGGAGAAAATGATTATGACGTCCATATAGACGAAACATATTTTCGCTACATACTCCCTATATATATCGTCCAGCGTTCGCTGAAATATAGAAGGCGGTTTTTTTTGTTAGCTTCTATAAGCGGTATTGATGGAACCCGCTTTGAGGTCTATGACTGAAAAACTTATTTTTTCATTTATATCGGGAATAGGATATCTGTGTGGAATAGTTTGCTCGTTTAGCTTACGGTAATCAATTATATTTCTGATATTTTTTATGCCGGATGCGTCGGGCTTTTTGGGTATAACCCAAATTGGTGAGTTGTATGGGGACCTAGAAGGCCTAATGATGCCCTGTCTCAACAAGTCCTGAATTTGTTTTCCGACTTCAACTTTAAGGTGTATTGGATACGGGTAGTATCGGGAATAGAGAGGTTCATTGGTTTTTGTCTGGATATCTGCAACTACTGCAATTGTGTAAGTCAAATTCTCATCCGGTTCGCTAAACAATGATTTATGATTTTCAATAATGTCTTTTAACTTATTCTTTTCAGTCAAGTGGTCCGTCCGAATGTTGATATTATTTACAGATTGTGAAATTTTCTGTTTTATTCTGATCTTGAGTGTTCCGTTAATGAGCATATAATCGTTTGCTAAATAAATGACAGCTGACAGTTCTTTTAGGCTGTCGTTCCCTATAATACCATGAAATAATTTTAGTGTTGGCTGTAAAAAGAACTTTATTTTATCAGCGTGTTTGCCAGATAAATTTATGAACGTGTGATGGGTGATTTTATTATTTCCACCCACCGAACTTGCAAAAAAGTGATTTTGATTTGGCAAGGAATTTTGAACTAAGCAGGGTTGTATGAAGTTTTTATTTGAGCCAGTATCTATAAGAAAATTTAAGATCTGTCCATCGTTCGTCCTACACTCGAAATAAGGTGCGGACGAGTTCGTTAACCTAAAAAATTAATGTCGGCAAAGTCTTGTATTTCTAGTTGGTTTTCGTCTCCAGATGTTTCTGGTTGGTTTTCTAAGTATTCGTCTAATGACGGAAGTTTCTCCTCCTCTCCATAATTAAATACTTGGTCTGGGTAATAATTGTCATTGCTGTTTCTGTATTCTTCAGTTTCTAAATGAAAATTTTTAGTTTGGGAGGATTCCGAAATTGTTCAGATTGTATGGGGGCTCTTTTCCCAAAAATTTGATTATTTTAATTTGGCCTGTTCATATAGTTAACGGCTCTTGTTTTCATTGAAGGGTCTACGTCCATATGTTCGGGACGTGGAAAGGGCTTTGGAGCAGTTGGCCTTGCAGGAATGAATCTTGGGTTGATGTAGTTTTGATTTTGATAACCTGTTGGATTCAATGACCTGTATTGATGTTGTTTAAACGAGGGTTGTGGTATGAAAGCCAATTGGGGATAAAAGGGTTTTCTATTTTTATCTTGATATTGCGGTCTGTTTGGTGGTGAATGCAGGGGCTTATTATTGTTATTCTTGTGAGTTTGATTATGTAAATCTGCAAAATTTGATCTTGCGAATTGGTTTTCTATTTTTAGGCACAAATGAAGTGCCTATGGAAGATCTTTTATTCCCAAGTGCAAAGATAAATTGCCCCTTAAACCTCTGGTAAAGGCATCTAATGCCTTGTCCCTACATGTTTGCGTCAGAAGGTCAAGCGCTTCTCTACCTATGTCCATATACGATAATTTGTTCATTGTAAGGGAAAAGTCTGAGTATACTCGTTGGTAATACTCTTGTATAGTACTATTCTCTTGCACTAGAGTACTCATTTGATACTCCAGTGTAGTCAGATCTCTGTTATCAGCGTAGTGTAACGCCAAACATTTCGAGATACTGTCCCAATTTAAGGGTGTATTATACGATTCAAGTGCGGCATCCGCATTGCCTGTAATTTAATTTCTTATTGTATTTAAAATCGCGTAATATTTTGGAGTTCCTTTGGCTGAATCGTAGAGTTTAAGAATTCCATCGACACTCTTCTTCCAAGAGTTAAATTCGGTATGACTTCCTGAAAATTCCCTTAGGCATTTTACAACATCTGGGACTTTGCCCAAGTCGGTCAAGTCATTCCTATATTCATTTTCTATTATTTGGTTTTCGCCTACTATATTTGCATCAGGGTCTATGAAATTCCTAATTTCTATTTGACATTGCTGTGCGCAAATACGTGCAATTGTTTCTTCCAAATTTTCAATTCAGCTGTCTACGCGAGCTGCTGAATTGGGTACGTATAACTCTGGGGGCCTGACCAAATTGTTTGGGTTAGCCATCTTAAGTAATAAAAAGGGGTTAAATTAATATGTTTGGTACCATCGGAGTCGTAATAGTAATAAAAAAGGTAAATCCTAACAAATTGACACTTCGAAAAAGGAGAATTCTGTTTTTAAATTTAAATTCTTAACGAATTTGTTGTTGAATATTGCTTAAATTAATTTTTCACTTATTTCTACTAGAGGTCCAGTATTAGTTGTTCTAATTTTAATTCAAAAATTTTCTTAAAATATATGTTAATTTATTCGTAAAAAATGTTATCAATAGATTTTGATTTAATTTTTATTTGATTCTATGATTTTACTTTATTTGATTGAATGATTTTACTTCTTATTTAATTTTCAATTCTATGAACATTAATTTTAATTTAGAAATTTTTCTTGAAACACTTGTTAATACAAAAAATTTTTATCGATAGGTTTTGATTTCAATTTTGTTTAATTTTAGCGAATAATTTTTAATTTAATTTTCACTTTTCAGAAACTTTGCTTGCAACACTCGTTAAAAATTTTTTTTATCAATTTCTAGCGAATGATTTTACTTTGGCAAATTCACTGTTTAATATTTTCTGTTTCTTTTTGTTATTATAATTTTAACTTGTAAATAGTTAATTAAATATCTTAAAACTAATCTTACATTGTCACAGCAGTCATAGTTATGGAGCTGATAGGGGGTTGATTTTCCTTTTCTATATAGATATACTTGGGGAACCTCCTCTATACCAAGGTCTCCACGCAAACTGTCTTTTTTCGCTGATGATTCTGTTGTTTTTACCAATGTATTCACCCCAAATACATTGGCAAAAACAAGGAGTTGGACACCAGTTAAGTATGTGCACGTTTTTTTTTATAAAAAATGTAAACTTTACAACTTAGAACTGAACTATTGTTCAATCCTTAAGTTGCAACTAAATTTAATTCTAGTTTTTAATTAAAATGAAACTTAAAATAAAATATTTAAAATTGTTTACTAATCATAAATAACACGTGCAGTTACTGTTTTGCAACTTAACAAGTTGTTGATCTGTTTTTAGCGTCAGCGTCATCATATTAATTTATTGTAAAATGAGGAGAATCAATTTTTTTCTGTTAACATATACGTTCATAATGATAGTTATTTATTCCTTTTTTTTCAAAAGTTAAAAAGGATAACAAAAGTTATTTTTCTGTTTTTAAGCACAAAATACATTTTTAAACCTGTAACTTAAATGCTATGCAATACAGTTTTAAATACATAATTTACAATTCAGTAAAGGAAAATATGAAATAAATGATTTATATGGTTAGGCGTATATTAACACATTTACAAGTTTTGTTCTCATTGGAATATTTTTTTTGGTTTTTATTCTTATTACCCATATTTCGTGAGGTAATCATTATTTTTAATAATATTCGCACATCGGTTTCGAAAACTCTGAACTAAGTGCCGACAGAGAAATTAAGAAACAGCCTTCCAACACATTTTGATGTTTAGCGCAACTTTTCATAATTTTTGCCTTTCATCCTCTTTTCAACTTCAGTCTACAAGTTCTCAGTTGGATTGAAATCATGGGATTGAAGTGGGCAGTTTAAAATATTTATGATTTATTCTTCTAAGCGGTTTTTCACATGTTTTAAAGTGTGCTGTTGGTAATTGTCACATTATATGTGAATTTTTCTTCTCGTATGGTATCATTATACGTTGCATAAAATTTTTGAAAACTTGTCGGTTCATTCTTGATCTGATCCTCAAATTGATCCAATACCATGGCAGGAGAAGTACTCCACACTGTAACATTGCCGCCACTATATTTAATTGTTTTGATGAAATTGTGATGTTGGTTAACTGGACATCATACATACCGTTTTCCATCTGATTCCAATCGGCAAAATTCAAATTCGCCACCGGATAAAATTTGTTTCTTCATGTTTTGTTAGCTAGCTAAATAAAATAATAGCGACTTATTTTCTACTTTAGGCGAAATAAATTTAGTCGAAGGAATTTAATTACTAGCAATTTATCAAATAAATATATGTCATGACGAACACCTCTACCTTAAATCAAAATTCTCCGGATTGTTCATTTATTTACTTATTTCTTATTCTATTGATATTTTTTTTTGAATTGTTTACAAAACAATTTGTGTATACAACTTTGGAGGAGATTTATACTATTTCATTATGTGGTCAAAACATTTGCAACTGAATTCAAATTTTAACTAAAAGTTGATTTTTCTGATCAAAACACCATAAGTAGTTTTTTTCTTTAAATTTTTATTGAATTCAGTCTTTTTCAAATTAAAAAATAAAAATTATCCTTAATTAATTAAAACATATAAAAAAAAAATTTTAATAAATTAAATTTCAAGCGTTTAAACAATTTACTATTATATCTTTATTGCATATTCGTTGTTTCTTTAGACATTCAGTAAATACGCTTTTCAAAGTATTCGTTTGGAACAGCATTCCAGTGTTCCTCGAATTCGACGGAAAGTTCTTCTCCAATTTGTAATACTTTATGTCCGATATAACGTTTTACTCTCATCTCCATTTTATCAATTGGGTTGAGATCGGGAGATAGCAGTGGCCACGATATAACAAGAATGTTTAGGATTATAATCATGCTATCCATGAAAGCTGCATTCATTCTGCTATCCATTCAGCATACGGAAACTTAACTGAACTTGGAAAGTTTGTAGCTGTCATTGTATGCGTAATGCGGTAAGTTGGACTTTTCCCATGTTCTTAAAAACAATCCCAGTCCTTCATTAATTGTGGTGGTTGTATACCTCGGATTAAATTTTCACCTCGAGGTGAGAATACGATCTTATAGCTGATTAAATTTAGTCTTGTCTGACCACAGAAGATTCTTCCATTGCTGTGGAGTCTAATTATAATGGGTTCTAGCAAAATTTAGGTAGTTTCACGGTATTTTTTTTTTTTGCCACGTAAGGTATTTCGGTGCATCTGTAGCTTCTAAAGGCGCTATCTCGGGCTATACTTTTTATAGTGAACATACTACCGTCTAGAAAGATTTCTGTTTTTGCTTAATTTTTCGATCCTCTCGAGCAGTTGCTACTCGAGGCTTTCCACTTTTATGTAGCGTTTGGATGTTTCCGTTTTCAATTATGCGACAATTCAATCTATGAATATCATATTTTAAATAAATTTTATTTTTAATGAAGTCCATTTATAAATCAAATTTTTATATTAAAACTTTTTATTTTAACAGCGAACAGTATTTGTATTCAACCAATTGCCTCGAAGTCGCCGTAGTCTAGTAGTGTGTGTTGGCTTATTAGATGAAAGGCCAGGGTTCGAATCCCCGGTCAGACATCAAAAACGAAATATGAAAAAAATATTTCTTCGGCGACTTCCTCTCAGCAGATTTCTGCAAAAACTCTGAGAGTAAATAAAATTGCCATGAAAAGTTTCTCAAAAAAATCTGTCGTTCGGAGTCGACTTTAAACTGTAGGTCCCGCCACTCATGGTATAAAATTAGCACACACAACATAAGTGGTGTGAGAAGCTAGGCCGTAATCCTGACTGAAGGGTTGGTAATGGCCAATTATGTTATGTAGTAATTGCCTCAAAAATTAATAAAGCAAGTTTAACTTTCTTAACTCCAAACTTCAACTGATGAAGATGAATTTTGAATAAAATGCAAAAAAAATAAATATGAAATTATTAAAAATAATGTGATTACCAAATTTTTTTAAACTTTTTAGTCCTAATAGCATACGGAGGAATACAGGAAAGGAGAATTGCAAATGTTTCGGTTCAATTTTGACTCTCTCAACAACTTTGTATTTTTTATTGTTGCATAGCAGCGGAATCAGTTATATATTTGACACTTATTTTATTCAATTAATCGGAATTTATTTATTCACTTTATTATAATTATTATTATTAAAAATTCATTACATTATATTATTATTAAAAGAGTTATTAAAAATTATTATCAATCATCTGTATCTGCTAAGCCATTGGCTTGTAAACAGGAAAAACAAATTATTTGCTCTATTATAGCTATATACGGAATTAAAATTAGTAATTTTTAAATGAAACAAGTTCCTTGCGAACTTTTATAATCCTTCAAAAGTTTCTTCCTCTTTAATGTGTGGGCATTGTTAATGATGTGCACAGGTATTTTATTAAATATTGTTGGTAAGGTAACGCTAAGGTCATTTCTGCCATATTCATTAAAAAATTGCTTAATTTTGTATCTTCCTTGTGCTCTGCGTCTTGTGTTATACTCATGATCAATAACCTTCAGAAATCTGGTGTCATTGAAAACCTCATTAACTATTGTAAAGTAATACATACTCTTAATGTGTAAGACATTAAGCTTCGATTCAAGATTTAAATTTCTGAAATTCGGATTTATTTTTTTTCGGCGTTATTTTGTGCTGCATATGCAGTTATATTATTTATGTCGTATGTGTCGTAAGTTATATTCATTAGCTGTATAATTTACTGTTGCATTTGTTATGATGTTAGTTGTTGTATTAGTGCAGTTTCTGTTGTTATTGTTAGGTCGTTGTTGCTTGTTTGCCAATTAAATCTTGTATGTAAGTTGGTATTTGTGTTGAAGGAAATATTATGTAGTGATGTATTTGGTACTCATATGTTGGTTACATTAGTTGACGTATTGGAATGTGTTTCGTTGAATGTTGTTACTATTACTATGTTACTGATTACTATTGTTTACTATTGTTACTATTACTATTGTTACTATTACTATTGTTACTATTACTATTGTTACTATTACTATTGTTATTGTTACTATTATTGTTGTTACCATTACTATTGTTACGAAAATGGAAATGGTGTAACTTCGTTTAAGATTAAAATGTTAAACAAAAGCTACAAACAAAAACAAAAACAACGGACTTATTTGCCTGATTGACAAATAAAGAATAAAACAACAACAGCAGGGACAGGCGACCTACAACAACCTACACTCACAACAAGCATGCAAACATGTATGATGTAGAAACATGTTGTTTAAATTCACAGAATTCTCTTGAAGGCGAAGACTAAAACCTTCGCCTACGAGAACATTCATCAGACTGTTTACGTCGTGATATAAAAGGTAAAGCAAAGCATGAAAGGTCGGAGTAGAAGTTCAGACAGTCTTGTGTGAAGACGTGTTGGGTGTGAAGTAAACCAATCGTGGTTTTAAGATCTCCATTACAAAGATCTACAGAACAATTGTGTGATAATTGTTATTGTTTATCGCAAAGGGCATATACAAAGGAATAACAAATAGGCAATTTTTTCTTGTTAGAATCAGTTGTGAACGTGGAAAAGTTGTGTGGATAATAAAGAAGTTAATCAAAAATAAACACAAATTTATTTCTATTTTTATTTGTAATCTACGTGCTCATATTTTAAACGTTTTTAAAAGTTAAAAACGTAACAATATATTGTGGGATTGTTGATATATATTCTATTTGAAAAGTGGAAATTTTTTTGAATGTTTTTAAGTATCTGATTTTGTGTCCTGAAGTATTCAGCAGTATGTTGAGCCGCTCCATGCTGTAATGACGTATCTTATATAAGATATATAATGTGATATATATGCGGCGGTTTTGTATGCATTATTTTTGTTTTTGTTGCATTAATAACAAGTCCATTACCATGACAACATTTTGTAGCTGTATTTAGTTGATCCTGCATCACTGATATAGCCTTTTCAATGTTGTGCTTCGTTTAAGAGCTCTTGTCATGTCATTGGCATATATTATAAACAGTATCGGTCCAAGTTTTGAGCCTTGTGGTACACCACAATCTATTGCCACCTCTTCGCTATATTTATTGCATATTTTCACACGATACGTTCTGCAGCTGAGATAGTTTTTAAACCAGTTTAGCCTATTTTCTCTGATACCAATTCTCTCTAGCATTTGTATAAGTCTATTATGTGTGAGTGTCAAAAGCAGTGCAGATGTTTACTGAGGCTACTGTTGATGCAATTTGAGAAATTTCCCAATAATTTATTTAAGTTTTTCACTTTTTAAAAGCTAAATTGATTTTAAATTATAATGTTATATTTGCTAGAAAACGATGATAACCTTCTAGCCAGGACTTCTAAAACTTTCCCAATAGCTGGTAAAATAGCAATAGGCCTGTAGTTGTTGAAGTCTGTTTTACAACCGCTTTTATAAATTAATCGTATTAATGAACTTTTAAGTAAATTCGGTATAAAACTATTTTGCAAACTTAGATTGATAACTCTGGTCAAGATAGGCGTTAGGTAACTTGCATTGTGTTTTAAGTCTAATGGCCTTACGCCATCTATTCCTGGGCCCTTTTTAAATCTAAACAATTCAATATATTAAACATTTCCTCTTCATTTGTATTCTGAATTCTTCATTAAGTATAGTGAATTTTGACATACCGTTTATATAATTTTATGTTATGTATTATTTTATTTATATTTTCCTTAGAATTCATTGTAAAATCATTTAATAATTCATTTAAAATTTTAAAATTTCTTGTTAGATTTTTTTCAATATTTTTTGTCTTTTTCCAATTATTTCATTAATTATTTGCCATGTGACGGGGTTATTCTATTTTCAATAATTTTTTTCGAAAATAATTATTTTTTTCATTATATATTTTTTATTGATTGAGTTTCTGAATTTTTTATATTCTAGTTCATAATTTTTATTGTTTTTATTGTTTCGCCATCTTCTATAAAGTTTATCCCTATAATCGCAGTATCTGACTAATTCTTCACTTATCCATGAATTCGGTGATCTTTTTTTAGTTCTAGATACTTTTATAGATTCACTATAAATTTCAAAAAATCATTTATATAGTTTACTGTATAAACCATTAGCGTTTTCTGTTCTATTCACTAAATTATTCCAATTTGTTTTCCTAATTTTATTGTTATTTAAATTTATTTGTATTATTTATTTTTTGAAATTGTTCCCGCGTGCTTATAGTGGCAATACCCTCTATGTTTTCATCTTTATTTTTATCAAAAAAGAGATTTATGTGTTTTTGTTTGTTTATTTTTTGTAAATAAGTGATCAATACAAGAATGTGTGTTTTTGTTTACATCTTCTCGTGTGCTCTCATTTATCATGCTTTGCATACCATTCGCTATCAGAATATAAAGATATGCTGTTGTTGTTTTATTTTGTTTTGCTATGTCGATATTAATGTCACCAACTAATATGCATTCTTGTTTGTTGTTTATTGTATTTATGATTGTTTCGAGTTTATTTAAGAATGTCTTATTTATTTAAGAATGTTAATGTTTTGATTTGGCAAGACGGGTAATTATTTCATTGTTTTTTTAACCTCGAGATGTAAAAGCTCAAAAGAGTTTGTATTTGCAATTCTAGAGAAGAACTCTATTAAAGAAAACTGAGTTAAAGCCTTTTATTTTACCAAAAGAGTTTTCGCAGTCATTTGTGTTGGTTTCCACCAGTATTATGAATTTTATTTTGCTTATCATGTGGTTTATGCTTACTATAAACGAATTTAAATTAAGCCTGAGTGAGCAGATAATTTAAATACTATTTTTCAATTTGATTGTAATTATTAATAGTTGGAGTTTTATTGTTAATTTTGTTGTATTTACCTTTCAGACTTTAGCTATTTAAAATTAATTTGCTGTGGGGGTAATAAGTTCGATATCACTGGCATTGATTTTCTGTTTTGTTTATTATGAAAGAATCTGTAAGCATTGCTTATATCGTTTTCATGCATTTAACGAAGATGTTATTTTTTATTATTTCATTTAGGGACATCTCTTTATTCGTAACATTTTTTATTTCTATATTTTTAACAATATTTTGTTGTTCTAATTTGTCTATGCGTGTTTCGAGTGTGTTGATTTGGTGTTCCCTTTGTCTCTTTCGGCGAGTTATTTTACTTGTTCTACTAATGATCAATAAAAAAGTGAACAGAACTAAGGAATAAACAAACAAAAATTTTAAAATGTGCAGTTAAGAAATTAAATATAGCAAGTTACCTATGTGTTCTCAGTTGAAAATATTTTGACCACAACTATATAAAGTGCATAGGTACTTTTATTTTATATAATACTTAAGGAACCTTTGGAAGTTTATTTCGAACTTTAACATATTCTAAATTTCTATAATAAATTTCATATATATTCATATATTCATATGTTTATATATTTCTTGAATTCTGTTTACAGAATTCTAGTGTGTGAAAATATATTTTTTCCCTAAATTTCTATTATAACCCTATTATCATCTCTAATTCAAGTAAGCCAATCCACTTAATCAGATTTCTAAAGTAAATAATTTTTGGTAAAAAACAGTGATTTTCTTAGTGTGTCCCCTATCAACTGACAATTTCTAAGCTTGGTTCAAAGTAATACAGGATGCCGCATTGCTAATACACTCATATCAAAACATTCACAATATTCTATTAAGACAAGATTATTATGGTTTTCAGTTTTATAACCGTGTTTTATATTTCGTAAAACCGGAACGAATTTCCTTAGGCTACTATCATTAGACTCCTTCAGTAAAATGTCAAGGTTAAAGTTCCATAGTAACGGCGAGAGTGCACCTTCTTGTGGTCTTCCTCGAATCTAAGTAGTCTTTCTACAAAGGCAATAATACCTGGATCAATATCCAGTTGCCTCATAGCGTGAATAACTGATTCCGGTGTAACATTCTTGAAATCACCCTCTATATAAGAAAGCAGCCAGAATGTATGACTTGTAGAGTAGATATTTGTCATGTGACGGATTAATGAATATAACACAGTTTCGGTAGATTTGCCTTTTGAGTAGGCGAGTTGTGTGATGAAAGAGCATTCGGATAGAGGTTTGATCTTGTTAGACGGCGACGATTCTCTCAAGCGTCTTACGGAGAAAAGCCTAATCATGGAACAAATAAGACAAGGAATGTTTTGTTTATACAATTATAATCAGGTGAACCGTCAGCTGAAAACAACCTTTTGTCATTTATAATAAAGTTGTTATTTATATTGTTACGAAAGTGTTTACTTCATTAGCGAATAAACAAAAATAAAACAACAACATCAACACTAGGAAAAAGGAATAAACAAGTAAACAACAAACAACAACAACTCTGAAAGGACGAACATAAACAAGATACAAAAACAACAAAGAAGAAAACATGTATGAATGTAAACAACATGTGTACATTTATAGAAATCTCGTGAAGGCGAAGACTAGAACCTCCGCCTATGAGAACATTCATCAGACTGTTTACGTCGCTATATAAAAGGCAAGGCAAGGCATGCAAAGTGAGAGTAAAAGTTCAGTCAGTCTTGTGTGAAGACGAGTTGCGTGGAAGTAAACCAATCGTGGTTTGAAGGTCTCCGTTATAAAGATCTGCAGAACAATTGTGTAATAATTGTTAGTGTTTATCGCAAAGGCCATAAACAAAAAG
>QOCX01001346.1:16993-31675 GCA_005959815.1 Sarcophaga bullata | reverse complement strand
TGATATCCGATTCATATGTTCGCCTTAGAAAGTTTCATTTTTGACGAGCAGCATTGTAGACCTCTTTTTGCGTCTGCCACTAGCGAGTCTGATCTGGTATCACCAATGCATTGGTTTCAACAGGACTGTTCCTTCGTTATCGCACCAACTCATACCATTCATGGTTACTCTGATGCTGAATATGATGCTGAACTGCGCCTTCGAAATTTTTGCATTCTTGACCTCTGTTAGTCCTTTTTCAATGTAATGGGTTTCTTAAGTCCGCTGTGCCGGCTGCATGGAAGCCAACTAATGCATGTCACACGTAATTCAATTGATTTTTAAACCGAGTCATATAAAATTGGACTTTCATAATCGATAATAGATCTTTCGATGATATCACGCATACACTTTATTTATCTTTTTTTGGTATTTAAAGGTACAAAGCACATAATGAATACCTGACAAAATAACCCGTGGATTCTGCGTCCCAAAACGTATTAATTTTGAATGAAATTGTCATGAATGAAAGCTAGGATAACCATTTTTTTTTGCTTTTTAACATGAGGCGTAAAGGTTAATTACATTAAATAATACTTGGCAAATTTATTTTAATTGAATGATAAAATTCCGTGTTACCACGTTGTTGTCAAACGAGGCGACCCTAATGTTAAATTTTTGTTTTATCTCTTGTTTAAATTTAAGAAAACCGTAAATGTATTCTGTTGTTTAATGCTGAAAAATTTTTCTCTTTCTAGGTATAAATGGCAGCATTTGGATTTTATTTTTGTTGACAAAAAAAAAAAAAAAGGCCAACAATAAGGAATTTATTCAACGCACCAAACATTATTGCGAATTTATACTACAGTGTTGGGATACTAAAAATAAAACTTTTTTTTAACATATTTTTGTAGCTTTCAGCAAAATGAGTTTTAACAAAACTTTAAAAAAACAAAAAAAAAAAAAAAAGAACTCTGCAGGAAATTCTATATTTTTTGGTTCTTGTATTGAGTTTTACGTGCGGTAGCATTTCAAAAGCTGTCTACAAAACAGTGTGTTTAAGAGCATGGTTCTATTTTAAATATGTTTTTGCCTTTTTCGCAGGACTTATTATGTGTCACATGCTCATTTTATGCTGGTTGCTATCATTTATCAAAGCATTTTGCTTATTGTAAGTTCCACTACCATTCCCATGACATGTTAAATGGTCACTCTCGTTTGTTACCTTTATTTTGACTGGCTTTGTATAATACTTCCATTTTTCTCTTTTTTTTCTTTTTTTGTAAAATTTATTTACGTGCCCCTTTTTCGAAGAGCATTTTAGAATACAGAAACAGGATACAAATTTCTCCTCCTTCTTATTTGCTTTGTTATTTTTGTTTTTTTTATGATTGGAAATAAAGAATGGAAATTATTAAACAATCGCATTATCATGTTTATCATTTGTAAAAACAATTTACGGGTTTATTGGTTTTATTATTATACGATAGAATTTTAAATATAATGTTTGTTTTTTGTTTGTTTGATTTAAATTAGTTGTGCGTGCTACCACAAGCATATACAAAAGAAAAGATATCTAAAATGTAATTTTTAATATTTGTGTAACTGTAAATAGTACACAGATACATAATACAAAAGAAAATTTATTGATTATGAAATTTAAGCAAGCAGCATGCGCGATTCAAATATATTGTGTATCAATATGACAGTTAAGAAGAAATACCATACACCGGCGTTGAGAACTTTTTCTTTGACTATGTATAATTGTTCATTGCAAACCTTCAGTCAGGTTCCCAACCTAACTTCATACACCTTATTGTGTATGTTAATATCTATACTGAGTGCCGTGACTTATAATTCGAAAGTCGACTTTGAACGAAAGATTTTTTGAATATAAATATTTCATGACAATTATTATTGAGAGTTGAGAAGTTTATGCACAAATCCGCTGAAGAGGAAGTGCCCCAAGAAAAATTTTCTTGCATATTCGTTTTGTTGGGAAGATAATCTGGCCTGGGGTTGAACCGTGTCCTGTCGTCTTTAATAAGCAACAAACTGTCTACTATGTTCCGGCACTTTACTTACACCAATTTAAAAGAGACACAATTTTTTATAAAGTCAATACCCCCCCCCCATATTCTTTTTTTTTTTGTTGGATAATCTTACAGCTAAAAATAATCTCTCAAATGTAGATTGTATTTGAAATTCAAATAGAGCAACGGAAGTAAAAGAAACTCAGAGAAATGGTTCTTATGATAGTCGCCTTCAGATAAAATTCAGTTAATAAAACGGAAGTTTTTTTTCTTTTTTTTTTTTGTTTTGTTTTACTCATTGCCTACAAATCCCAAAAAATATGTTTAGTTTTTCTCTTTGTTTGCATGTTTAGATAGAAATCCTTTTGTTCCGAATACACTTTAAATGATGCCAGTTTGGTAATAAAAAAAAGACCTTTTCCTTAAATTGAACAAAAAATAAAATAGGATTAGTTCTTAAGGCACTTACTATAAGGCCAAGAAGAAAGAAAAGAAACATTTTAAATAAAATCTTTAAACTTTTTCAGTTAAATATTCAAAAAATGCTTATGTATTAAAAATACTTGCTCAATTGACCAAGAGTAGGTCAACCTTACTTAACTTACCTTACATTATTGGCCATTATAATCCTTTTTAGTCAGAATAACTGTCTTACTTATTTGGGATTTGAGTTCAGTTATTTGATTTCAGATTATTCGAGTATTTCTGCTTTATTCGAGTAAAAAAGGAAGTTTTTCCAAATTCGAAAGAATAAACTTGCACGGCATTAAAACGAATGACTTCAGAATTTTTGGAGAGAATTTGTTTCTAGAAATTGTTGCAGCCGATGATGCTATCTTGCTAAAACTATACACTACAATTTCCCTCATATAATAACCAAACACATGCTCGTTGTGGATACCTTTGCTTATTGTGGATTGCATGTGGATTTTCAAAAGTCCAAATTCGACAATTTTATTTGCAATACTAACTAACCCATTCCGATGGATACGTTATTAATCGCATAAGAAAACTTTTATCGATAAATTGTCATTGACTTCAAGTGTGTGTAGAATCCAGTGAAGGAATTATCGACGATTTTCATGGCCCGCTGATATCAGCTTCTGAGCAAGCAGAAATTTTCTTACAAAATTTGATGTTATTGAGAACGATGATGAACTGACACAACAACAATGTTTTCAAGAGATCGATCATTAAGTTACGCATGGGATTCGTACTATTCATAACCGATTTGTTTTCTTTAATTCTTTTGACAACTTTTCAAATTTTGTTTCATACATTAGGTGGACTTTCTTAAACTAAAAATTCTTTGAAGTTTGCAAGCTATGGCAGCATAAGTTTCCAAATTTTTCTCATTTTCCTCTAAGTTTTCGGATTTATAATGTGTTGTACTCTCGTCTATCACTGTAGTTTTGTATTCCAAATTAATATGACAGCTGTCATATTTCCGAGTTGCCACTGAATAAAAAGAAGTCACTAAATGTAAAAAAATGAACTCTTAGCGCGGACACCCTTTATATGCAGATACATATCTCGTATATTTGCCATCTTAAGTCTACAATTGTAAAAGTTATGTAAAGTTGGCAGCAGTTGAAACCACTTAATCTAGCAAAGCAATCGGCCATGATCGGCCGATCGGCCCTACACAGAGCTTCAGAGTAGACACAGAAAAATCATCATTGCTTTCCCTTTTAAGCACTTCAAGAATATTTGTATTTCCAGAAAAATTTCAAATTTTCCCCGTAGTATGGAAAGAGTAGAAATAATTGACAAACAAAAACAAGCTAAACATACATGAAATAAAAATAAATTGGCATCACTACTTAAATTACAAAGGATATCTACGTACATATGTGGGAAACAAGAGTTATTCTTGTTTATGATTACTCCTAAGCAATTTACTGAGTGGAAAGAGTGAGAAAAAACAACACATTCACATATATAATGTACATATATGATGTACATTTACATTTATATATTACCATTTACTATAGTATTTACAAATAAGCTATGGAGGGGGGGAGGAAAAATAGTAATAAAACATACGTGGCATGCTCAGCTTAAATAAGAATTCATTTCTGGTGTTTACTCTCCTTTTGTATTTCATTGTTGAAGGAAGTGTTTGAGTGTTAGTTACACTAATACAAACACCGGCTCCCACACATGTGCTCTCATACATACATATGTATAAACAAATGTAAACAAATTAGAATAAATGCTGCATTAAACATAATCTATAAAGAGCAGGCAACAATAAAAACCAAAAAAAAAAAAAAAAGAAATAGGTACGCAGTGGGTTAGGGAGGAAAAATGTATTCGTTTTGCAATGTATTGCCTTAAAATAGGAAGCCACATGGATCCTATAGGTTTGGTCATACAAAAAGGTATCCGAGAATTATTTGTTGGTAAATTTTTCACACTAAAATTGTCTGAGTGAGTTGTTCTTCCATGCGATGTATATACCATGAACAAGCAATTCCTCACTTGTACCATCCTTCCGTCTTACTGAAAGCCGGGGTTAATTTTGTTTGGTTGACGTCAATGCTATCGAGGTATCAATGGAATTGAACACTATTTTTCGAAGAACACTCCCTATGACTAAGTCGAATAGGGCGCATGAAAAGATATCGTGTTGTTTGAAACCCGAAACGGTATCAGCAGGTTCTTGCATTGCCACACAAAGTCATACCGGGATACACACAATAAGCTTATAAGATGGGATGAGTCATTACAACCCTTTAGTCAGAATGAAAGTTAATTTTGGAAATTTAATCCTTAAGAGATGATAAAATAAAATTTAATCCTGTTTAAAATTTCTCAAATATTATTGCTTTTACTGAGTATTTATAAACTGAATAGTATTTCCGCCATAAACTTGTTCATGTCTGATGCATTGAGCATACAAACATGCTGCAAGAGCATGTATTGAATTACAATACAATCATCAGGTTGTAAACATCTTTAAGCAGCTTTAAATAAAATTTTTCTTACATTCTTAAGAATCTCAAAATATTTCTAAATTCTAGTAAAACGATTAATTGTTTAAACAATTTGTTTACTTTTCACTTTGAGTGCATTTTGGACAAGACATTTAATGAATAAGAATTATTTCTTCTTTTCTGTATTGTGAAAATAATTAAAATTTCTAAAAAAAAAAGAGAAAAACTTTTTAAATTCATGCCAACAATTTGTCAGTTTCGTTATTTTGAAGACTTCATTTAACCTTTTATTATCTCAAGTTTATATAATTTTGAATATTTGTTCACAAATATCTTTATACATTGTCTACTGAAGATAAATAAATTTGGGAGACTTCAACAATTTATAAGCTGTGAACAAGGCAAGTGAACAAGCAAAATAATTAAGAAGGAAAATAAAAGTCCATCAATGTCTTTCTATTAGTCGTGTAAAGTAAATTCAAATAAATAATGAATGAAACAAAAGTACAAGGGAATTATAATTTTCGAAAGAAAGATGATGAAAAAAAAGAGAGAGAAATTTTGTTTGCAATAGGATAGAAGAGAGGGAGTAGTATTTATGGACATTTGGTCTAGGTAGGTAGTACATTGGCTTCTTACATATGAGGTCTTGGTTCAAACCCCAGGTCAGACATCTTTAAAGCATTATGCAAAAATATTTCTTCGACAACTGCCTCTCAGCAGATTTCTGGCAAAAACTCTGAGAGTAAATAAAATTCCCATGAAAAAGTTTCTCAAAAATCTGTCGTTCAGAGTTGAGTTTAAATTGTAGGTCTAGTCACTCATGTTTAAAATTAACACACACAACAAAACTGATTATGTATGTATATATGTAACAAACCTTACTAGCTCTACATGCGCGAAAAGGTCAGATATGACGCGGAGTACAACTGTATCGCTGACAGTGATATTTGTCGGAATTTTTATGAGTATTTGAATTAACACTTGTGCTAAAACTGGCGCTTACTCGAACACGATGCCAATGGGTAGATATGCAAGATTTTTAATCGACATACCTTTTACGTAAATCCGATATAACATGACATGTTACAAGCTTTCTTCATCACTTGTGTTGTAGTCTAAAATCTTTCATAGACATATAGAGATTCGTAGATCAATTATATGCTAAAACATAAGTTTGTGTACAAGCATATTAATTTCATTAAAAAATTCATTACCTTTTTAATCCTCCCCCCCCCCTAAACGATGAAGAAAAGCAATACATTAACAATGTTAAGCAAAAGTTTATGTTTTACAAAAAATGCTAATTTACAACCACCACCCCCACCCCCTAAATTTGTTTTAAAACTATAAAGTTTCCCCGTTAAGTATTGAAACATTTTCAGAACAACAACTGCAACTGTTAGTCAAAAAACTTAAAGAAACTCTTTTTTTTTCTGAAATACTTTCGTATGCATAATCTTCGTTTATAAACAAGAAAACTTATGCATGTGTTTTCATAGCAGGCGTAACTTTAAACGTATGGAAAGCCTTTTAAAATTATAACATAAGTAATTAAGATAAGTAAGTTTAATATTTACATGCGATAACTTTCTTAATAGTTTTGTAACTTACATGCTAAAAAAGACAACCTTTTTGAGAAAATTTCTTAAAAGCTAATGAAGAAAACTTATTCAAATCATAAATGCATTTTAACAACGTCTACTATAAATAAAGGAGCTTTAATGGAGGCATTAAAATGTTGGGAAAATATATGTACGCGCTTATATTATTGTTTTAAAAATATCTTCGGCATGAAATAACTCGCCAGTCGTGTAATACAGTCGTGAGTAAGTAAGCTCGTCTTCCAAGTTCTAGAGTCGTAGTCTAAGTTTCGTTCCCGTATAGCATTATGCTATTGCCGGCATAATTGCAACACTAACTTGTTCTTAAAATACGTGGACTCTCTCCTCTTCAGTGTAAAAAATCTACGACCATTGAGACGGGAAGGCTTTGTTTACATGTTCAATTAATGTCTTCTTAATATTGTTTAAATTTTAATTTAATTTCAATTTTTTTAAATATTTTCTATTACATTCTACATTATACGGTCTTAAATTCTAAATTTTAAATTCAAAAAGTAGCCATTTAAACGAAAATAATAAAAAAAATTTCGTCTTCCTCCATCGTGTGTTTTATTCAATTTATTTGAGTGTGACTTTATATGCAAACATTACGCATTTATTTGCATATATATTGTCAGCAGAAAAAAAACGTTTTATGTAAAATAAAAACAAAAAAAATATCACCCCTAAATAAACCTAACATAACTTAATTAAATTAAGTAGATTCTATCATGGGCCACACCAACAAATGATACCTTAAAGGACATCGCATTGAATTTTTTGTTGAAAAATATGAAAAAAGAAAGAAACACAGCTTTTACTTGGTCATAGACTTTAAAAAAGGATGCCAAAATTTGTAAAATTTTCTTTTCATTTAACCTTGAGGTCAATACGGCTTCATTAGGTTGCCTTAGGGAGCTTAAAAACTTTTCTTGTAGTTCAATGGCTGATATGTATACAAACTTATCTGCACTCTCCTGTATTAGTTCATTGCACTGCTGCTGCATGTAAAAAAAAATGTTTCGGATGCTTGATCATCATTCACACATTACAACCTATCTGTCAGGTTTACGACACAGTTTCTCACATCTATTCATGTTGTGTGTGTTAATTTTTTACATGAGTTGTGGTACCTACAGCTTGAAGTTGAATCTGAACGATAGATTTTTGAGGAACTTTTTCATGGGAATTTTATTTACTTTCAGAATCTTTTTTGTCAGAAATCTGCTGAGAAGCAGGCGCCGAAGAAATATTTTTTTATATTTTAGTTTTGTTCGAGATGTCTGACCTGGACTTTGAACGGAGGCCTCCTGACTACCTATGAGACATTTACAAATTCAAACTTGTAAAGTCTTATAATATCTGATACAAATAGCCGTCAAGCCAAGAACATGAATCTCCTTTTTGCCAAGCTTATCTCACAGTTAATTCTTTTTCTTTAGTGTTGAAGCTATCTAAAGCTGCTTAAATTGTTTAGTCTTCCATTATTTTGCATGGTTGAAGCCAAAATGCTATCTTCATCAATGATATAAATCTCTTGGGTACATCTATAGTTACCCAAATTAATCCTTTTCTTCGTCTCCATAATGATCAGTATCCTGTATTCCTTAAATGTTAACAACAATTTATTCCTTTAAAGTCTAAAATGTGTATTCAAAGATTTAATAATTTCATGCTGATACGTAAATATGTGTGCACAATTATTTATTTCTTCTTTCTTCCTTTTTCTTGTGGTGGTGGTGGTGTTGGTAGTAAAAGTGTGAATAAATCAATATGAATTATCCTTTTTGCCACAACTAAATATTACAACTTATTTATCATTCAAGAATTTGTGTCGCAAAAAAGAAAAAACAAGTCAATATAAATCACCTTAAAACGCTTTAAAAGCAATCCGTCTTGTGTCGTTTTATACGTGACATACAAAAATTCAAATAAATTTGCAAAACAGTATGGAAAAATAAGAATTTGAATTCCGTTTTTGCATTTTACTGAGTAAGCGGTTAAAAGAAATTTTTTTATGAAATTCGATAATATACGGACGGCATGCTTCGCTGCCCGCATACTAGATAAAGTCAGTAAAATTAAACGAACCTTATAGAATTAAATTAAGCGTTATGCAAGTTTGATATTATCCAATAGATTAAAGGAAATGTGGAAACCTAAGAAATAATTTCAATTTTTCCAATAACTCTGCACAGCATGGTCAACAAAATTTTATCAAATATTCTTCACAATCGCATTGTCACTGTAGTCGATTCGCATCTTAGAGGAAAACGAACTACATTTCAACTTAACAAATCATGCATTAACTTACATTAATAGATTCAAAGTCATGGTCAAACATTCAATTGAATGGCGCTGTTTGTGTCTAAAATTTTTTAATTTCAAGTCAGCATTTGACATACTGAGACTGACTCTAATTTTCATCAAAAAAAAATGGGTATGTGAACATGCAAAATGAATGAAAGAGTATCCAAAGAATTCCGAAAAAGTCAATTCGTTTTTGATGATTTTAGCTTCCCAGACCATCACTGTCAATGCGGTGTACTATAGACCGATGATTATCAACTTTTTCAAGTCACCAATCACATGTGAATTCAGCAGGACGGTGATACATGGCACATAGCTTATTGCCTCTTTGTATTATGTTGCCGTAGGGAGTTAGAGAACATAGTCATTCTCATGTGGAGTTGTTAAACTTATCCATTTAGATCGGATGTATTTTGACACAGTTTGTTTTTTTTTCTCGTATAAACCACACAATTAATAACCTATGGGTCAAATTCAACCTGACTTATGCAGCAGATCATTGAAAATTCAATATTTGGGATGCTCTCTACCTCATAGATTGTGCGGAAAAATTGCTTTATGCTGGAACAGCGCCTTTTGAGGGAGGTGTGTTTAAAGTGAGCATTATGTCTGCTGTAGTCACCGTAGTCTAGTAGGAAGTGGTTGGAAGTAAGGTCACGATTCAAACCCCAGGTCAGACATCAAAAAACGAAATTTGAAAAAAATATTTCTTCGGCGATTTCCTCTCAGCAAATTTCTGGCAAAACCTCTGAGAGTAAATAAAATTGCCCATGAAAAGTTTCTCTTGTTTTATACACAAACAATTAAGCAATTTGTAAACGATAACATATCGTATCCGAATACCCTGCCTTTGTTTTCTATACAATCTGCTGTAAATATACCTTCTGTCTAATGTAGCTTAAACTGAATAGTGTTCCCACTGTTATTCAAATTGTGTACGCATTTCCATATTGTTTCCTGCATAACGCATGCATCACAAAATTTCAAATGAAATAAAAAAAAACTTTTTTCTTTTTCAATCCTTTTAGGGAAGAAAAAATATTTCAATTTTCTATTCCTGCAGATAAAATTTAAATTTTTTCCGTTTAATACACTTGTTGTAAGCGTTGTTGCTATGTAAGCAACAAGAATTTAACTGACAAGTTATCCTGCATTCATTTAGTAAAGATGCATTGTCGAGTTGAATTTGTTTTCTTGAATTGCAGCTGGTCATGAGAGAATTGAAGTCACCGTAGTGTAGTAGGTAATGTGTTTACCTATTAGACGTGAGGCCTTGGTTCAAAGCCCAGGTCAAACATCTCTGGATTGAAAAGTTTCTCAAAAAATCCTTAAACTATTAGTCCAGGCACTCATGTATGAATCACAACATCAGTGGTGTGAGGAGCTAGGTTGTAATCCTAACTTAAGAGAGTAAAGTTTTCAAGAAAGCAGAAAATTTGTAGACATATGACGTATTATTTGAGTGTAGGACACAGCTTATGGCGAAAGTCTACATTCCTACATACATTACATCCGAATGTTCGTTGTTTTTTGGTGTTGTTATTTGCAAACATTTCTATTCGGCTTGTCACAATCATAAATATAATCACTTGATGCCCGGGGGGTGGGGGTGCGGATTCTTAAATTAAATAAAACGAAACATAAATATTTGTGTGGTGTTTACTTAACGTGTATTACACAGTGGGACAAACAATTAAATCGAAAAAAAAAATTTTCAATCCGACCAGGCAATTTTGTGTTGTGTTACGTGCATCATTATTGAAATATTCATGAGCGTTACATTGGAAGCAATCTAAGTGTATACGAGACTATAGTAAAATAAAATATAAAACGAGTAAAGCAACAATTTATTCACATTATGTATGTATGTATGTTATATCAACCAACACAAGTTTGTGTTGTACAAACTGGCCATTAGGAATCCCATACAAAGTAAAAATTGTACGGAAAATATTTTCTAAAATTAAAGACTCTTTTTGGAATGCGCATTAAAACCACTGACAGCAATGCTTAAGGGGCTATGATGGATGTGATCATTCTTGTAATTCATGTGAATAAATAATGTTTTTGAAATAATTTATTACGGAGTGCAGCATATTTTTAATGAAATGCAAATTGAACTCAATTTTAATACGTTCAACGAAATATATTCGAAATATTTCCTGCAACATTGTTCGTCAGATACAGTTTGAAACAAAGTTGCCGGAATGAATCCATAAAAATAAAGAGCAAAATGAATGACGATTTCGAATATTTTTTTTTTTTTTGAACTTGAATCCAAGAATAGAACAGGAATTTAGGAAATTTATTTCGTTTTTTTTAAACAATTGCAATGAATTTTTAAAGCCAAGGTAATTAAACTTGTTTGCCATTATAATGACGAGACAATCATGCAAAAAATTCGCTCCCCCTAATCAGTGAGATCATATAGTCTGTGTTTTGGAAACAATAACTTGAAATTCGAAGCATTTCATACCGTGCAGCCCTTATGCTTTATATGTGATTAAGCGTGACACAGGTATGAAATGGAATATTCGCCCGATCACTAGTTAAATCGATAAATCTGAGGCAGCTGTTGTGTAAAATGCAAAAATGTGTCTCTCTAGACATGTCCTACGCCTCTGGACAACTTTGGAAACAACAGCAAAATAATTTCTTATAAAAGAAGTAGTGAAGGTATGGGTAGCGAAGAAGTTTTCAACGACGCCACTTTTGTTAATTTTTATTACAAAATATTCTTTTTATGTTGGCAACACTTTGCTGGCTAAATTAATGAACCCTTATGACCTGAAATTTTTGAGTAAATATTTGCAAATCTTTATTTACTTTAGCAAATACCACAGGCATATCGCCAAAAGTATTTGCGAATTTATTTATTATTCCTCTCTCGCTATGTCTCTCCCTACCCAGTTTCTAAACGTCAAAAACAAACTGATTGAGGCAGAACAACAGTTGGAATTTGTTTTTTTGTTGTTTCCTTGGTTAAACAGCCACTTAGGAATATTAACATGTTAAGAGAGGCGTAAAAATTGTTTTTTTTTTCTTTTTTTTTTTTGTTTTTTTGTTTATTTTGTTTGACACCTAAAACATTATTGATTTTGAGGCCGATTAGAACTCAAACAACCATTTGTTATTAAACGGAAATCATTCATTAAAGCAACGAAAGAGAGAAAAAAACAACAATAAATAAATAAAACCGAAACAAATACAAAGAATTTGACTAAAAGATGTTAAACAATTACCACGTGAAATTGTTTAGACACAACGAACAGTGGCCTAAAGTCATGAATTGTACTGGCAACCATAAGTAAAAAGCTTTAGGTAATGTTAGGTTAGGAATTGGTAGCGTAGGTTTTTTTTTAAATATTTCTTGCATGTCTGTCTGTGATATTCAATTCATTTTAAAGATCTTTTGACAGCATTATGTGTGCAACTTAACATCGTTGAAATATCTGCCACAGCTTCTCTGGTTGGAGTGTCCTCGAAATGTAAAATTTTCCATGACTAGCATATAAATTTGATTTAATTTAATCGATGGCAGGTGTTATATTGATTTTGATAACAGCTTTGGACCCATTGGGTGAAATCATACCACCTGGGTGGCAAGTTCACATCACCTCCATGTGAGATGACCTTACCCTCAAAGTGTTTGTGCAGAATATCCAATGTGTTTTGAGCTGTGCAGTACGTACCGCCGTCCTATTGATACCACAATGCTGTCCAATTACTTCAATTAAAGTAAAAAAAAGTTGCATCCAAGATGAGCGGCCTTCTATTGGGGATTTTAATTACTTTTTTAAAGATGAGGGCAAAATTATAGTGCCTGTAAACGGATAATGGAGTTCTAGTGGCCTTTACTGGTCGACATAAAGCTGGACAATATGTGTTTTAATCAACACTGTGTCATTTAACACATCGCGCGTACAACTATTGATTTTTTGCTGCTAAAAATTTATAGAATAAATTCACTTAAGACAGCCAACTGAAATCAACTCGCCAGCAAGATTACGTACGACTTAAAAAGTGCAAAAGTTTCTTTGGCATCTTTTTTTTTTTTTTTGTAAAATCTCGGATCTTTAAGATACATTCATATGACTGTAGAAAAAATTCATTGGAAATTTCATGTTAATGGCGTGTCACTCGAGTCGTGTACAATGCTATAAAAGCACGTACAATTTCTTACATTTGCATACAATACACTGCAGATATGCTTTGTCAATCACTTCCTCAAGAAACACTTTTCAATTATGTTGAAAGTAATTTTATGTTCGAAAGAGATTTCCTTTCGAGTTTCTTCTTTTCAAATGTTAAAAATTAAAAGCAAATATTCAAAGCCCACGCTTCAGTTTAGTGCAACGAGATACGCAAATGCCATACAAAATGAACAACATGTGTCAAGTGCAAGAGAAAACATGTACGATTTAATAACTGACACAATATATTTGATGAAGGCATGTTCAAATTATGAAAATATGTTGACAAAACAGTTGGTAAACGATGCCAATAGCATTACGATAGCAAATGTCAATCAATTTTGTTTGCTTAGTTTACCAGATTTTTTCTTCAAAGAAAATTTACTGTGGCATTAGAGACAAGAGGAACTAAAAAAAGAAAAGAAAGAAAACTCAGTCAGTTAGTTTAAACAAAAAATAATAAAAAAAAAGAAAGTTTCACTTTTAAAGTTAATCAGACAAACAAAATTCATTCCCTATTATTTCAAGTATCTTGTTGATAACGATTTTACCGCGAGGCTTCTTCTACAAGGCAGTTTCTTCACTTACTAGACGATAGACTCGAGTTCTAACTTCAGCTAAGATGTATTAAAATAAAAATAAAAAAACACAAATCGATTGAAAGTCTTGCAGTCTACTGATAAGAGTTAAGTTTCTCAATCTATCGATCGGAGACCCTTTCATTGGTCCTTCTTTAAGCGCTTTCTATGCTTAAATTAAAGTAAAAGCAAATGTGTTTGTGATATCATCGAATTTTTTTCTTCATGCCATTATGTGTGGATTATAATTTCGTTCAAAGGTCCGCCACGGGCTCTTTGGGTGTAGTCCATCCGATATAAACAATTTATCTGGACTGTTATATAAATCCGGCTGAATTTAATCGATGGCATGCGTTATGTTGGCAATCTAATGTGGTGAAATCGTACATGTTCGGTGACCAGTTTACATCACTTCCGTGTTAGGTTATTATACCTTCAAATTGGTTGTGAAGAATACCCATAGTGCTATAAAAGTGTGGCACATAGCACCATTCTGTTGAAACCACAATGCTGTCCAAATCATCCAATTAAAGTCATAAAGAGTTGGTTATTGTCGACCTATAATGCTCGCCGTTCATAGTGAATGTTGTCGATGAACCTGCAAAAGTAATTTAGTAGCTTCAACAAACTCTAAATAACTTTTTATCTCGAAACCTTGTCGCTTACAAAATTGCCTAAGATGATTAACAAGGAATAATACCTGTAACTGAACCCAATTTGTACATGATACAAATCAATACATGATTTTTACATGAATTATTTGGTAGACACAAAGTTTTAGTATCGCCTTAATCAAAGAGGAAGCAATATCGGTTAGCAATATAAAATTAAAGTTTA
The DNA here is from genome assembly GCA_005959815.1 of Sarcophaga bullata. Taxonomy (NCBI): domain Eukaryota; kingdom Metazoa; phylum Arthropoda; class Insecta; order Diptera; family Sarcophagidae; genus Sarcophaga; species Sarcophaga bullata. The sequence goes on along the minus strand of QOCX01001346.1, from coordinate 17,202 downwards.
TTAGGCTTCTTGTATACATCTGTTTTAGAGCTTTTAATCCAACATCTCCTCTAAGCATCGATTACATGAACACACTTATGCGTAACTGAAACTTACTACACCCTAAGAACATAATCGCTTTTCAACTTTATGCAACAGTTTATAAAGAATTCTGTTGTAAAAAAGATTCTATTTTTGTTATAATTTAAGATCTCTAATACAATTATTTT
>QOCX01001346.1:5169-16987 GCA_005959815.1 Sarcophaga bullata | reverse complement strand
ATTCAAAAACAGTATTGAATGTGCATGAGCACAAACAGAAAAGTAATTAACTTGTTCAAAATGAATTCAAATTTCAAACATGTTCGAAACATAAGTCGAATGAAATCAAATTATTGCGATAAAATGCAAAGCCAATGACATTAACATTGACATTGACATTGTAAAGGATACAAAGGAATACAATTGAAAAAAAAAATTCTTCAACTTCATAAAAAAAAAAAAGTTTTCTTCAGACGTCATTTAGATGCAAATGGAATTTGGAATTAGAAACCAAAAAAAAAAATTTTCAAAAGCAAAATAACTTTTAGAAAAATCCAAACTTATTGTGGTTTATTGGTAATATTTTCAAATTTTTTTTTTTCGGTTTAATTTCAAATACAAGACAAATTAAAATTATTTTCGTAGAAGAAAAATTTTGTAAATGATTTTGGAAATAATTTCTGCATGAACAATGTATCTTAAGCCAGCCAAATATGTAAGTATAGTTGCCTGCAATTCAATTAAAATTTCATTTCTTTGCATTTTTTTTTCAGCACATCATTCATTGTCTTGATGGGCTTACGTTCAACTGCAATGCACTTGTGAAATTTACAAAAACGTGACCATAATGACATGACCATACCAAAGTAAAATTGATGTGTGATGATGTATTTTAACCCTAAAGTCTTACAATATTCGTGATGTTGCACACAAAATAGTTATTTTCAGTTTCAAAATCTCTGTCATTCATTGATTTTTGTGAAATAAGAAAACATCTTTACATTTTCAAATTTAACAATCTTTATCCTCATGCATCCTCTTTAAAAGTCTTAAGTCATATTCGAAATGAAATCTCTTTTTAATATTCAATGCGAAAAAGTATTTCAAATATCTGCTTGCTTCACGAAGCAGATAAATCCCTGAGAATTAAAAGAGAACCAAAATTTTTTTGGGGAATTATGGAGGCTATGTTTTCATTCGTTGAACATTCCATACCAAACATCCGTCAGTACACTACAAAAGAATTCTGACTCCATCATTGTCATGCAATTTTCCAATCCTCGCAAGCTTATCCAGACAGTCCCACATTATTTTCGATTTAATCCCATAACAGTCGAGTTCTCGAATAACGACCCAACTATGTCCTGTCCTTTGTACTACCTAAACGAGATAAATTGAGCACATGTTTCGATGTTGTCCAATAAGTAATGAGTTGGCTTAGTAGACGTGAGTCCACAGTTCTCAGATTTCTCCAAAAAACTCTATTACGACGAAAAGATTCTCAAAAATCTGTCGTTCGGAGTCGACTTTAAACTGTATAAAATTATATGTAGATGTATGTATGTATTCATGTATCTTTCGAAGACATAAGCCCACTTGGAAGATACCCCTGAGTTTCCTCAAGGATTCTAAGTATTTAATCTTGCTTATATCCTAAGGTTCGTTCTTGGCCCATCTGTATATCACACAATTGATTACTCACCAAACCAAAGTGTTGCCATTTACTAGTGCATCAATCAAGCTATCAATCAAGGTATCAATCAAGCTATCAATCATATGCTGGATACACAATGTGCTTAAAATACTAATTACAATTTCTTCAATTGATTGCAACAAACTTGCCATACTTAATACGGTTGTAGAGTGTAGGAAATTATTAACGCACAATCTCTGGTTTAAAAACAATTGCCAACTTCAAGGTGATTGGCAAACAGAACAAACAGGCAACAGAAACAAGTTTGTAATCCATTTTCCTGAGAAAACAAATGTGTTCATACATATGTGTTAATAGTTTTATCAGGTTTCCTAAACACTACATACAAAATATAGCCAATAATTAAGAGGCATTGGGAATAAATAACCAAAAGACTTATTTATGATGCGGTTATTAAATTCAAAAGTTTTCGGGGCAATAATAAACATGATTTTAAGAAACCTTTCGTGTATCAACGTTTAGTGCTAGTTGTTGATGGTGATGCCACCAGCACAAAATTAACCTCAAACATTGTCGTTTTCAGAATGCATTTTACGTTCTTGAATCTCTTGTTTGCCTTTGTATATGTGAAGATCCAAGTCATATATACCTACATACATAATACAGGATTACAACCTAGTTTCTCATACCACTTATGTTGTGTGTGTTAGTTTTCATACATGACTGGCGGGACCTACAATTTAAAGTCGACTCCGAACAACAGACTTTTTGAGAAACTTGTTCATGGAAATTTTATTTTCTGCTAAGAGGAAGTCTCCGGAGAAATATTCTTTCATGTTTGACATGGGATTTGAATTGTTGCCTTACATCTAATAAACCAAAACACTACCTAATAGACTAGACTAGACTACAGAGGCTTGAATACAATTTTTATTGCATTTTGTTTCTTCTAAATTATTACAATATGCAGCAGATATTATCCTGGAATTTATTTATCTTAATCAAAATGGGTTTTTATTAACCTTTTATTGGTAAACATAAAACATTTTAATTTACATGCAAACAATAATTTCTGTTTTAAAGCCGGCATAACACAACAGATACAAACATGGTTGTTGTGGCGATAAAAATAACAGCAGCAGCTGAAATATTAATTTGGTCTGGTAGTCACGCATCCATTATAAAAGAAAAGAACACACATGTCCTCTTAGAACACAATGAAGACAAAGGATGAACTGTGTGTGTGTGTGCCTACCACATGTGGGTTTATGTTGTGGTTACAGTTCAAACAGAGACAGAAGAATTGATAAACGTTGAGTTTTATATTTTTTTAATCCCTCACTATGTTCAAATTTTTATTTTCATTTTTGGTTCTGCTCTACAATTGAAATAATTCTATTCGCGTGTGGGTGTGATACAATGCGATATGCTTTTAGATGCTCATTAATTCCTTTAACTCTTACTGAGTTTAAAGGGCATTGCTGGGCTATTGTATTTCCATACTGAAAGCCAGTGAAGCTCATCAAAATGATTTTGGGAATCCATACAACTCAAATACTTTTTTATACTTTTGAAGGTAAATTAAAATTAAACAAGACTTGCCGTTACTAATTCTCTGTCAACAATATTGCAAGATAGAAAAGCCAAACTCCATAGTAAGCAAAATAAAACAAATTTTATTCCAGTCTTCCTCATCATCTGTTTGCCTTTGGTTCATAAAAATTTTTAGATGAAGGATAAAACTTTTGAAATTTTTATTAAGTAAACAACATGCAACTAACATACATACAGTTAAAGAAAAAAGTCTACTTACACCTTTCCATGTAGACTTTTTCCCTGTGATTTTTATCAAATTGAAAATGGTGCTATCGCGTTGTTTAAGGCAGGTACAATTATGAATGTTGGAAGGTAAAAAATAAATTATAAAAAAGGTATAAAAAAATTAGCATAGAACAGTGTATGTAAACTTTTTCCTATTACTGTACTTTGGCATGCATACTTTAGCATGCCTCAGAGAGATTTCAAAGTAGCAAAGAACTGGCGAAAATGTTTAAATACATATGTAAACTGCATTCAAAGTGAAAGTAAATGATTGCGATAATATTGTTTGCTGTTGTATTTCACATGAGAACGTGGGTTTATAATATTTTTAAACTGGTTGGGGGGATGTAATTTGTATATATAGTTAAGGCATGAACATGATATCATAATTTAAAACTTTATTCAGTGGAGTTTTTACAAGGGCTTACGAAGAAAATTTTATTAAATTTTTTATTATTTTTTTTTTTCAAATTCAAGGTAACCAATTCAATAAAAACCACCAAACTGTTAGAATTGACTTCCAATACACACACAAAAAAAAAACTCACTCTCCTTTGGGTTAAGATTTTGTTGTAAACAATTATTGTTTCTCGTACACAAACATAATTGGTCATTACAACCTTTCTGACACCATTTTTTTCTTGTGTATTAATTTTACACATGATCGATAGGATCTACAGTTAACAGTCTATGGAATTCCGTTTTGTTTGAGATTGCTGAGCTGGGCTTTGAAGCGTGGCCTCACGTCTAATAAGGCAACACACAACCTACTAGACTACGGGTCTTTCTCCATCTCTACATAGACCTTTCTCGTCCTGGATCCAACCCGCATTTTCTACTTCCTATTTGTTTAACGTACGCCTCGTTTGATTACGTTGAAAATTCTTAGCTAAGTTTTCTTTCTTGGGAACTATTTATCTCAAGCCTATCAGTACATGGAAATATTTTCTAATTTAATTTGCCTTGCCCTGTAAATTATGTGTAAGAGTAAAAACGTACGACAGAAACTGACATTCTCACCAAAAAAAAAATGAGATAAGGAGTGGCCATGTATTCTAGAAAGTGTTTTAATGTGTCTCCAGTAGTTGCATTAACGGCGGTGCTACAAATCGTTCGAAAAGCTAAAACTTTCAAAAACTTTGCTCTTTAGTAGCGCCCACTTTAGTGCACACCAGCACTGATCTTAAAGCTCTTTTCAGTGACACGTAAAGTGCCAGTAGTTTCGCTAACGTAAAATTAATTTTTAAAGAGTTTCAGACTAATAACGCTGAAAACTACTAACCAATAGCAATTCGTTGTGCACTTTCCAAGATTATGGAGAGTATGATTTACCGTCAACTGTTAAAATACAATTTTCTCAAGGCCCGTTCTACTGGTTGCATGCTGAACTCCGTTTAATAATTTGTTGAAAACAATATCGTAGCTGTAGGCTTAAGCAAAGCTTATAGCAGAGTATAGGACGAGTATAGAACGCTGCACTTTGAGTCATCGGTTCCTGTTTGTTTCATCCAGGCTATCAGGTCCGTGATTACTTACTTCTTTTGGTCTTAATTGGACGATTTAAACATTCAGGAAATTTAGTTTAAACACTACAGCGCAATGTACCACATTGGATATACTGCATGAGCTATTTAAGGTCATGGTCATATCCAACGGAAGTGATGTGAATTGGCTAATGAGATCCTGCGATTTGACCACGTTAGCTTGTTCCCTGTGGAGTTCTCTTAAGTCGCAAATGTATGCTTATAAGCCACAAACCACCGTAGTACCCATAGCCAATATGCGATCGATCAATTTCAGCTTAATTTATACGCCAAAGTCAAGATAAATTTTATACATCGGATGTGCTTTATCCAAAGAACTCGTGGAACTCTGTCAAGCGAACATAAAATTTCAATGTTATTTCAGACACAATTTGTTTAATCCAAAAATTTTAAAGATAAGTTGCGCTTAAAGAAAGACCTTATAATTTATTGAGAGTTTGTTAAGTTCTTAGAAAAACGCATGTAAATGTTCGCTTAAATAATTGCTTATTTTGAATTACTCTTAATTGATTGCCACATGTTGCAATCATTGTTTAGAGAACATGATACATTTTTGTTGTTATTATGACCATAATTACGAGCTATTGTTTACTGTTATTCTTTTTATTGACGTTTCATAGAAGATGGATTACAAATCTTATTTCTCTTTGACTCATACAAGTACTAATTGAGTCTTTGTTTTAACCTTGAATCACCTTGAATGTGATAGTTGTTGTTGGAAACCTAAGGAAGCGTGTCAATAATTATCAATACTGAATAGCTTGTATTTGTTAAACAAATAATGAAGTTCAAATTAATAATATTCTCCGTATTATTAAAAAAAATATTGCAGATTCTCTTTCGTAACCATTTCGATAAGCATTTTTGAAAGCAGAGGTTATGTAGCTCATCCATGGCATTACAGACATTGTTGGTCTCTGCAGGCCAACCATATCATATGCGTTAATTTTATCTATGAGTGGCAAGGCCTAGAGTTTTAATGTCATATCCGAACGATAGATTTGATTACTCCACAAATTTTGTCAGAAGATTGTGTCACTAGGATTGTATACTCGAAGAAATATTCGTATTTTTTTAAGGTACTGGAATATTTTGCATACGAAGAATTATTTCTTTCCTGTAAACATTCATAAAGCAGATGAAAAAATGTATGCGTACGTTGCAATAAAAACAACAGCAGCCAGATAAATTTCATTTAATTTCACTTTCTGAAAAGGAAATAAAAATAAAACGAAAGTTTTAAGAAGAGAATCAAAAGGATAATATTAAGGAAGGCACATGTTTCCAAATGAAATTAAAAAGGAAATGTCTACCCTCAGAAACTCATGTCGGTTTGTGGTTGCCTCAACTCAATAAAACAAAAAGGTTGACAAACTTTGAATATAAATTGTTTAATCCATTAGAGTTTTTAACGCCTTTATTTTTTTTTTTGTTAGAAGAGAAGTTTTGAATGAAAATTAATTGTGGAAAAATTTTAAGCATCACATTAAAGTAAGCATTACAGTAAGCAGTAGTCGAGTAGGCAGTATGTTGGCTTATTAGGTATGAGACTTCGGTTCAAACTCCAGGTCAGACATCTTCAAGAAAATATTTCTTTGGCCATCTCCTCTCAATAGATTTCTGGCAAAAATTCTGAGCATAAATAAAATTGCCATGAAAAGTTTCTCTAAAAATCTGTCATTTGTAGTCGACTTTATACTGTTGGTCGCGCCACTCATGTATAAAAATTAACACACACAATGTAAATAGCATGCGCAAGCAACGCTACGGGTACGTAATCCTGACTAAAGGATGCACGTGTATGTATTACATCCAAAAGTAAAATATTTGATCTTAAGAAAAGTTTTATCCTACCTGCTGTTTGTACAACGAGTTTCTAGGAAGAAATCTTTTCCTTAATAACGGAGGTGATTTTTTAATAGGAAGGGGTTGTTATGAAAGTATTTCCTCTACGTCAAACAAATCATGGCACATTTAATTTCTGACAGATTATCTCTTATTTAAGCTTTTTGCCTACAAATACGCTATAGCGCGATGCTCCATCGGCTGAGCTCAAGACTTTGTTTACGGTAGATCCAACATGGTGGCCATGGAATTCAAATCCCATCAAAGAATTCTGGCTGCTAGTCGTCATGCCACTCAAACGCAATTTCACTCCGTAAAGTGGGTCAAACTGTATGGAATGAGCAAGTTGTATGATATGATCACCACATCATCCTGTGGCATAGGACCAGACCGTCATAACTCACACACACGAACAAAATTTTGTCATTTTACGTCAGCAACAAAAGGCAATAAACCATTTAAAAAAAAGAAAAAACAAATTTGAAGTACTTTTAATAAGTCTTGCAATGAAATGTGAGCCAAAAAATATGCGCCCCCCCTCCTTTTTCGTTTTTTATTTATTGCTCCGTATAGATCTTTCAAAACATTATTCGAATATTGGTAGCAAAAAGTAGCATTTTCTGTTAATCTAATTCATTAAACAACATAAACGTTTGACAAGAATACTTTCTGTCTTCCAAAAAACCGCCGAATTCATCTTGGGAATTTCACCCACCAGAATGAAGGTCTTTCTCTTTCTTGCTCTCTCTCTCTCTCTCTCTCTCTCTCTCTCTCTTTCTCTCTTTCTTTTAGGTTTGGTTTATTGAACTTGATATTAAATTTGAATGAAATGAAAAGAAATTTCATTTTCTCATTGAGAATTTTCCATTTTGATGTTTTCAATGGCAATGTTACTCTCTGATTAGTTTTGCATTTTTGTGGCAGATGCCAAATTCATTGTGTTTCTCTTAAAGGCATTCAGTCATGTTTCCAGTTTAAAATTCTTTTATATTTCAAATGTGGCATGCATGTGTGGTAGTAAGATGCTGTGTATGTTTTATAATATTTTCATATGTTCTGACAATATGATTAAAAAATTATTACTGAAAGCCATAAAATTTTCTCAAAATGCTCACGCACTTAAATGCAGAAATTATTTTTAATTTTCAAGATGAACAAATTTTAAAAGGAGATGCCAAAATATTTAAAATTAAAAGCTACTGGAAAAGGCTACTGGCAAAAAAAAACCCAATAGTGTGCATGAGAACTCTTATAAGACTAAGTACAGGGTATTTTGTTACCGCTTTCCATCTTTAAATTGAAATAAGCCAAAGGCAGATATCATCGCAATGTGTTAGGTGCATGAAAAACCTAGTGCTGCATCGTTGCAAAGTGTCGTTGAAGTGTCTACTATGGTTTCTCTGGAACTCATCCAAAGTTCATGACTCTGACACATGTTATTACTTCATTAAACTTCACAAGAAAAAGTCTACCAGGTTCAAATTGCACGATCAGTTCACATTACATACATACATACAAACATAATTGGTTATTACAACCCTTCAGTCAGAATTACGTCCCATCTTCTCATGCCATTTATGTTGTGTGTGTTAATTTTAAGTGACGACACCTGGTCCACATGCATCCAGTAAAGATTACGGTCAAGCTTCTCGCACCGCTACAGGACCTACAGTTTAAAGTCGACTCCGAAGGAAGGATTTTAGAGAAAATTTTCATGACAATTTTATTTACTCCCAGAGTTATTGCCAAAACTCTACGGAGAGAAACTTGCCAAAGAAATATTTTGGCCGTGGTCTTACGTCTAATAAGTCAACACAAGGCCGCCAAGTTCACATTACCTCCCTCTAATCGCTCATGCGAAATATTCAGTGTGGCATGAGTTGTGTGGGACGTAGTGCCGTCCTGTTGAAAGTACATTTCGTTGCTGACCAGATAATCGAATTCAGATTGAAAGAAGTTGACAATAATCAACCTCGCCGTGCTCGCCGTTGATAATGATGGTCAGGCTAACGTTGTTCTTAAAGAAATATAAACTTATCCTGAACAAACATTGACTTTGTCTGGTTACATTGAATGCTCATGGATACCATGTTCAAGTAGTTATTAAGTTTATAAAGAAAATGAAGACAATATAGCTTCTGTTAGTGAAAGAAGAGTGTAGGAGAGTAATTGGACCTATATTGTCGCCTACAATGGCATTAGGTTTTCAGTGATAAGTCCTTAAATAAATTTTTCATTAGCATTGAAGCACATTCCCCATTCGATGGTTATACCAACAAGCAAATTGTCGCATCCAGCGCTTAAAAAATGCAAAAGTGATAGGGAAGGTGTCTTTGCATCTGGAAAAAGTAAGTATTTGTTGAGTATTATAGTTTGAAGCTGTCATTGAGCCGTCATTACTTTTCTAAATGACCCTGGAAGATACGTAACCATCAATTCAATTCGCCATAGCCTACCATAGTCATCTCCTTGTTGTAAGAATAGTGTATTTGTGTCTTCCATATCCCCAGAAAATTATCTCATTTTCATAAATGAAAATTCAACTGACATATACACAAACATATAAACAGCCTGTGGTTATTTTGATTATTTCGTATCCTGGCTTAAGAGATTCCATTTATCAAATGTGTTATCAATTTGATGCCTGAAGGATATTTAATCACAATTTTCTCATTTTTGTTATTGTAATATTCAAATATGAGCATGTATTCATATGGTAAAAGTGAAATTTAAATTTTCAAATATTTTTTTTGAAAATGTCAGTATTAATATGAGGTTTTTTTTGATAAAATTAGAAAATTTCGGGTTTTTGTTTGTCACAAAAATTTGTTTTTGAACAGTATACACAGGTATAGGAGTACAGAAGTAAAAGTACAGGAGTTAAAAGCATTTAATCATGTGAATCCGAATCCGAATCAGAATCAGAATCAGAAGTAGAAGTAGAAAATATGTGTTTTGTATTAAATTTTAATTTCAATGCTATTGTTATCATTTGCTTTTTGTCAACATGTTCTACAGAGCCTGAAGTGTATGTCAACAAATGTGTCACGTCAATTGGAAACAACAAGAAATGTTTTTTGCCTACCCGAGTTACATGTTTTTTCATTTTCAATTCACTGCCAACTATACTCAATACAGTAAATGATTACATGTGGCTCGGAATAATTTTTCATTTAAAGAGACAAAGTAATGTAAAAGAGAAAGGAATGGAATGTTCTCTTGATATAAAATGGCTTGGAATTTGTATTCTATTTAACAACAAAAACAGTATGAAATCATTTGTTAGAGAATATCTTAAAATTACAAAGGATTTCAAGTTTGAAAACTGTTATTCATTTTATACCAAATAAATTCAATTAAGGACTACTGGCCGGATGATCTGCATGATGGATCTAAAATACTCTACAGAATAGTCTATGGAACACATATTGGGGGGGTTCAAAAAATACACAGTTTTCCTAGCCGAAGTCATTGCCTCTGAAATTCTCTTAATTTACTCTGGGTTCACTGGGTTAACGATCAAGTCCCTACAGACCTTTATTTTGACGCACGTCCTTGTCCATGAATACATAGAAATTTTATGTCATTCAGAAGTAATTCTTATATAGGTTTCAAGACATGATACACTGGCCCGAGCGTTAGTACGTAGCTCACAATCTGCGATTAGTTGCAAGGAAAAGAAATGCCTAGACACTGGTTGCCTAATATGTACGTTGTACGTATGTTAAATACTATTGTCCTAATGGAAGGCCTTCTGTTAGACTTGACAATCCCTTTAATGATGCATGCCTGACATTTGTGCGAGAGAAATTATCTGATATGATACTAACATATATCACAAACTAAAGCTTGCAGTGATATCTAGGGCCCAAGTAGGACCTTACTCTTCAAAAAGAATCTGTCATCTAACCTAAGCTCATACCAAAGAGCTCAGCAACATGAAGAACTATCAAACTGTTCTGCTAAAGAACGCTCTTATTCTCACATGAATATTGTTTTCATCCTAAACTTTACTTTAATCTACAAGATTTTACTATTTGAGCATTAAAAAATCCAAACCCATATCAAGACAAAATCGCTTTGACATTTTCGAATCCCTTTCGATCATGCCATAATATTTTTTGCATTGTTTCCTCTCCAGTGATGTATTCAGGTTAACTTTACTGTTTCAGTTACTAAAATGATGACTGATATCCAGCTAGAATCCATCCTTGAAATAATTTCCTCTGTAGATATGTATTGGGTGTAGAGGGTAGAAACTTTGTTCATTGAGTCCTACACTCTCTTAAGTCATAGCGTTATTGTTATTCTCTCTCTCTCTCTCTCTCTCTGTTGAGATGGTATTGGAGAGCAAAAATTTGTATTGAATTTGCAATTTAAAAAGGGATTTGAATTGCGAAGAACCTGTAGGTCCGGAAATATGAACAATTTTAAAAATGAATGGAATTTTTTCAAGAAACTCAGACATTTAGGAAGATAAAAATGCTTACCTCTTTCAGCTTAACATTTTCATGCATCTTTTTAAAGATTGCTCTTCATATTCTTCGTATGCTAACTGCAAAAAAAAAGTAAACATTTTAAATGATAAAGAATTTAATAGAAATTTATAAAATATTTAAATCAATGTGTATGTGCATGTTTCATTGTATATTATTTACTTGCAACGTGTTGCAAGGTGCTGACATGTCAAGTTGTCCGTATAATTCATACGAATTTCTTAAAAGAGAAATTTTAAGTAGCAAACAGAATAGAATCTTATGACAGATTGTTTACATAGCAATTATTCTGAGCATTATTTAGTATTCGTCTCAAGTTGTTTGTGTTTTTTATCGTATGAGTGATTCTCACGTGTTTCTTAGTGTACAATATATACGTTCAAGTGCACATTAGAAAGGTCAAGTAGTGTTCTTTAACTGGTTTCTGTCTGAAAAAATCATCATTCCTTAGGTATCATTAATTAATCGTATGAAATTTAATTAAAACAAATTTAATTAATTTGATAATTAGAAATCAATCAATGAAATTAAATAGGCAATACTCAAGATATAGTCCTTCTAGTGCTATTTCATATACTTACATACTTATTTAGTTGGACATTACAACCAGAGAACTGCAATGAATTACTTTTTCGCTACTCATAAATACTCATGAAATTTTGAGTATGAGTGAGTCAACAGTATTGAAATTTAACTAC
>QOCX01001345.1:0-30901 GCA_005959815.1 Sarcophaga bullata | reverse complement strand
ATCATCATCATCATCATCATCATCATCATCATCATCATCAACATCATCATCATCATCATCAACATCATCATTATCAACTTCATTGTGATTATCATTTGACGTCGTCATCATGCACAAACAACGTGATTTTGGCAAACATTATTAAACATCAGCGCAAACAAATACAAAAACAATAATCAACAGCATAAAACAAAGTGAAAATAGGTGGCGTATGCGCATTGCAAGCATGCTACTTAATGCCTAAAGGCATGAGTAAGTTTCAACGTGAATTAGATAAAGAGCTTCAAACACGAATCGGTTGTAGTTCGATCACCGATCATGACATAATTTTGTTGTAAACAATTCCATATGGAGTGACTGAAAACACTGAAGTCAATCTGACTTCGATATGTCATAGGCAGCAACTGTACCTACATAGGTTAGGGTGGCTGGTTGTAATACCACAATAAATTACATTTTTGCAGAACAGATTACACAATGCAGACATAGCGTTGGGTATGTAGCAAGTATATGAAGAATTATTTCCTTCCCTTCTTGCTTGGCTTACGCAACTCCTTCTAAGTCATGACCGAGATACCTGGACCCGGTGTACAGTTTCCAATAAAACCTTCAACAAAATGTCGTTGCTTTTACGGTTTTGGAGCCTGAGCAGAGTTCGCTATTGTCTGACCAGCTTTGCTATGCTGTATTGTTCCGTTGACGGAATCTCTTTCCACATTATGAATTCGAAACTGGTAGATATTTGTTAAGCCTCCCAAAAGTAGAAAACTCGCCCTTATGTGTTATGAAAATTGTACTGCTCATCCAACTAATTGCAAGGTCTGCAGCAAATTTAAAAGCATTTTCAGAGTCATTGTATGAAAATCAAATGGCCTTTCAACTGCTGACATACCCGAATGTTAATATATTTTCTGGGGTCTTCCTATGAAAAATCTCTCAAAAAATCTGGCTTTCGAAGTCGACTTTAAACTGTAGGTACTGCCACTCATGGATAACATACACAACACGCATGGTGTAACTGGTAATCGGGCTTCAATGCCCGATTAAGTAGGTAAGTTGTGCTGTCTTTAATAACGGATACAGCAGCTTCTACATTTGATACTTGACGGCGATGCAAAACCCTTATCGAATGAGATATATCCGCACGGTATATCATTATACCGTTTGCCCCTTTTCTCTATTAGGAATAATAAAGGCCATGGTGTTGAAAAAATATAAAGCTTTATCGCTGTATAGCCCTCTTGTCAGACATCTAAATAACGAATCAGAACTAACGCAAATGACGAAAATACCAATACTGGTTACACTATAATATCCTGGTACCAATTAGCCATAGTCTAGTAGCTTATTAGACGTGAGGCCTCAGTTCAAACCCCCCGCCCGACGTCACACAACAAAAAGCAATTTAAAAAATATTACTTCGGCGACTTCCTCTCAGCAGATTCCTGACAAAAACTCTGAGAGCAAATAAAAGTTGCCATAAAAAGTCTCTCAAAAAATCTGTCGTTCTGAGTTGACTTTAAACTGTAGGTTCTGCTACTCATGTATTAAAATAGCACACACAGCATAAGCGGCATGATAAAGTGGGTCGTACTGCTGACTGAGGGGGTGTAATCACCAATTATGTATGCATGTATGTAAGTATTATTTAATCAATACTCTAAGATAATCAATACAACTAAGATATCCACAGCATTTCACTACAGAATCGTTTGATGTTTACTGAACCGCTGTGCAAGGACAGAGCATTCTTTACATTGCAGATCCTTCAAAGAAGAAGACTTATTCTTCTCTCATAAATACTAAAAAGCCTGTGTCCAATCATTATGACTTATCGGTGAGTATTCTAATCCAGTACAGCAACTGTGAAATTCCGCGGTATTTTTCTTATTGTGTGTCTTGTCCCACGTCAAATACTTGTGCAACTTTCGGCTAACAATGCTTGATGCAAAGAAATTCAGAGTGTCTCATTGCTGACTTGTTACTTCGTTTTAACCATCCCATATGCCCATTATGCCTTTTTGATTCTGTTCTTCGTGTGATGACAAAAGTTAAATATTTAGCAAGTAAGGAAAACGGAACACCAATATGTGGCCATGTGCCTGACTGACTATCCTATCAGCAACTATGTTTCCATCGCTAGCAAGAACAACATTACAGTGTCACATGATCTCATTAAGAGATCAGCGATATCTTCTAATCAGAAAGGTTTTAAATATCGCTACCATCTATCCGGCAATATTATAGTTTTGCCAGTTTCAAATTAGACCGACTTGGGGTTAAGTAGCACTGAAACTAGCTTATTATGGTAGGAAAGACTTACGGAGAGTTTAGTTAATCTATACAAGACTGAAACTTATGTTTAAAAAAATATTAGATTTTAGAGGATTTTAGCTTCATGAGCTCTTTAAAATTATTAAAAATACTACAAGAATTGTTTACATTTTCATGATTATTGATTTAAAGATCAATTTTTATTCAAACTCAACATAAAATCATTCCAAAAATATCTTCTTGAATCATTAAACAGCAGCTGCGGCAGCACCAGCAAGTGCAGAACCTGCCTCAATAATAGTTTTAGCGGTTTCAACTTTGGACACAATTTTATCGACCTTTTTGGCAGCTTTTTCCTGTAAATCAAGAAAGTTTTAAACACTCGAACCTCTAAACAGTAACAGTCCAGTTCGGGTAAATACTTACAACTGAGTGACCAGCTCGTCTCTATAAGATTAAAAATGAAATTCAATTCAACAAAATTTGAAAATAAAATTAAAAAATTCAATAAAAAAAGAGTTTAATTTTGATTATTTCGTATACCAACCAAATCGTGACCAATTCTGCCAAAATGATGATGATGATGGTGAGCTTCGGTAGCTTGTTGGCCCAAAAGGCACAAGACCAATACAGCCAAGAAAGCAAAATATTTGTTGAAGTTCATGGTGATTTTGTCTCTTTTTTCTTGTTTTCAGAGAGTAGGAAACGAGTAGTTGATTGAACTGATATTGTTTTGAATCAAACGCTCAGTTTATATACCGAATTCGGAATAAGAAATCGAATCGAAAACAATTAATTCATGAAAGTAAGTCATTAACTATTGGGCCAATAGGCACACACGTTTTCAAACACTGCATGTGCATAGTTTTTATCAGAAAAAAATTTATTTTTGAATCAATTGAATACCGAAAAACTAATGATAAATTTTTGAAAAAGTTAAACTTTCTTTAAACACAAATGAGATAATTGATCACGTCTTATCAGTTATCTTCGTATAATTGATTGCCTTTGGAACTAATTGACAAAAAAACATTAATAGGTTCAAAATTCTCTATATAAACTGAAACGATACTTTAGAAAACTATCAGTTGCTTCAACTACTCAGTCCATACATACTCTCCAAACTCAACATGAACTTCAACAAATATTTTGCTTTCTTAGCTGTTTTGGTCTTGTGCCTTTTGGGTCAACAAGCTACCGAAGCTCATCATCATTTTGGCAGAATTGGTCATGAATTGGTAAGTCATATACACACGTTAATAACACTTTTATTTGCGAAATAATTTGATTTTTTTTCTTAATTTTTGCATTCAATTTTATAGAGAAGAGCTGGTCACACAGTTGTAAGTATTTATCCGTCACTGGAGTAGTTCTCCTCCTTAGAATTTTAAATCCATAAAAATGCCTGAATTTTTAGGAAAAAGCCGCCAAGAAGGTTGACAATGTTGTGTCCAAAGTAGAAACTGCTAAAACAATTATTGCTGCTGGTTCCGCTCTTGCTGGTGCCGCTGCTGCTGCCTAATTGTACTGCACTGAAGCAGTTAAATTAAGTGTTCATTTGTAATTCTTTCTTAGGCTATGAAATTGACCAAGTTTTAATAAAAAAATAAATTTTCTTAAAATAACAATTTTTTTGTTCTTTTTTTTTGGAAACAAATTTATGAAAATTAATTTTGAAGAGGGCATTACGAAATGATTGGAATTGTTATTTTCAAAAAAAATCTTTTATCCCTTTAGTGCTTGTCGTAGTTTACTAGGTAGTATGTTGGCTCATTAGACGTGAGGCCATGGTTTCAACCCCAGATCAGCCATTTTAAAGGAAATACGAAAAAAATTTCTTCGACCATTTCCTCTCAGCAGATTTCTGGCAAAAACTCCGGGAGTTAATGAAGTTGCCATGAAAAGTTTTATAAAAATCTGTTGTTCGGAGTCGATTTTAAACTGTAGGTCCTAGCACTCTTGTATAACATTAACACATAAGTGGTGTGAGAAGCTAGGTCATAATAATGACTGAAGGGTATGTATGCTGTGTATGTATGGCTATAATAACTGAAATGTGAAACGATTTTAAACATTTTCAAAACGACTCATTAAGAGAAAGAGAAAGGCGATTAAATTTTGATGATGAAAACGACGACATTCTTGAGGTTTAACTTAACGTAACCAACAATCTCACCAGAACTTACAAAAGAATTGAAGTGTTACAGTTTCTTCAAATATGAAGCCTTTTTAAATTCTCGAGTGAATAGAGTGAAGTGAGCATCCACTCTTTATCCATAACCATACAGTATTTCCTATCAACCACATATTGGGCACTTGCCAAATCTATAACCGATCAGATTTAAATGATTGACAACCAACAGATCCACAGATCACTTATTTATAGCTTTCAAGGTTGACTTCGATGCTCTCAAAGTTGCTTAAAGTCATAGTGGAGTTTTATACTTCTGTGAAGAAGCTTGAAATGTAAAGAATGATCCCAACTGATATGAAATCGCCAGTTAAAATAGCAAAGAACCCTTTCCGTACCACTCAATATCAGTTGGGACTTTAGAAACGATGATAGTTTATCGTGTGATCTTTAAAAATTTTTTTTTTTTTTTTGAAAGGCATGTTGAGCGATAACGTAGTTAATTTGTAATTTTCTCCACAAAACACATGCCATTAATACTCACCACATAATGTTGACATTTTTATTTTATTTTAGAGGCAGAATAAATGTTACTTTGTGGTGGAAGTTCCATCGATAGATTTCCAAATTTTGTCCCCACACTGGCTAGGTTTACAATCAAAAGATTTGCGCCATGACAACGGCATGACAATCTCTGACAATTCTGCTACTCTGAGGATTACATTCGAAGCGTGTGTGTGAACGATATCACCTATATTTTTTCGAACCGTATGGCTTGGCTTAGTAGAACTAAGTACTAAAGTGCTGTGTTTGTTATTCACTCTGACCAGAAGGTTTTAAGAATAGGACGTAGGCATTTGCTTACGAAGATTTCTAGTTTCCTTATGATGATTTCTGTTATGTTTCATAAATTGTGGTTTGAACGTTGCATACATACCAAATGGGTCATAAGAATGCTTCAGTCAGGATTACAACCTAGCTTCTCACACCTCTTATGTATGTTGTGTGTGTTAATTTTATACATGAGTGGGGGGACCTACAGTTTAAAGTCAACTCCGAGTGACAGTTTTTTGAGAAACTTTTCATTCCAATTTTATTTTATTTACTCTACGAATTTTTGCCAGATATCTGCTACGAGACAGTCACCAAAGAAATCTTTTTTTCGTATTTCATTTTGTTGGATATATATGACCAGGGGTTTGAATCTTGGCCTCACGTCTAATAAGCCAACACACTGTCTTGTAGATTACGATAACATTACAGGCATCAAATCAATTGTAGGCTGTATGCGCAACTAAAGCGCAGTGACTGTAGTCTCAACATTGCGGCAAAAATACTTATGTTTCCACAGGTATGCTCGGGACATGTAGTGGGAGATCTGAGGAGCTGAAAACTATTTGAGGGAAAAAATATTTGAAACAATAAAAAAATTCCGAGATGAAATTTTAGATTTCCATTTTGTTTAGAACAAACAATTGATTGAACTGTAAGGCATACAAAGCCAAGTGACAGAGTTGATAAACAACAAGTCAGATTTTACACTTCAAACAATAAACTTTTCTAGTGGAGAAAAAGAAAATGCTTAACGGTTAATTTCATAAAATTTTATACACTCGAAAATAATAATTAGAAAACGAATTACAATCGAAATTTTTGTAACAGAAAGTAAAGAAATACAAAAGAAAAGTAGAAGAACAAAATTGTGTGAATATTGCTGAGACAAATCAATCATAATTTTTTTTTTACTTGGTAAACATAAATAATTAATATTCTATGCTTGAAGAGTAAAAAAAAATCAAATGTAAATATAATGATAATCAACGAATGACTTTTTAATCAATTACTCACATTAGCATTAACTTCATTCATTTAATTGATTATTTATGGGCTTCTTTTAGAAAATAGTTTTAAAATTTTGGTATATAAACTGGAAAAATATTTCTAATAGACATCAGTTGCCTTAACAATTCGTTACCTACTCTTCCTCCAAAGCAAAAAAAAAAAAAAAATTAAAATGAACTTCAACAAATATTTCGCTTTCTTGGCTGTTTTGGTCTTATGCCTTTTGGGTCAACAAGCTACCGAAGCTCATCACCATCATTTTGGCAGAATTGGTCATGAATTGGTAAGTCATATACACACGTTTATAAGACTTTTATTTGCGAAATAAAATTGATTTTTTTTTTCTCAATTTTTATTTTCAATTTTATAGAGAAGGGCTGGTCACACAGTTGTAAGTATTTATCCGTCACTAGAGTACTTCTCTTTAACGATTACAATCAATCAATAAAACTTTCTTAATTTTTAGGAAAAAGCCGCCAAGAAGGTTGACAATGTTGTGTCCAAAGTAGAAACTGCTAAAACAATTATTGCTGCTGGTTCCGCTCTTGCTGGTGCTGCTGCTGCTGCCTAATTGTTCGTCCTTTAGCAATTAAATTTTGTATTTGATTTTGACATTGACCAGGCTCTATTAAATAAAAAAAAATCTGTTTTCCTGAAAGACACATGTTCAGTTTTTGTTTTGAAAATTATTTTGATTTACTTTGTGTTGGAGGGGAGCATTACCCAAGTGTCGGAGTTGCAAATATATCCGACCCGTACTTGTTATAAATGATCGTAATCAAATAAAATGCTTTACAGCGATAATAGAGGAAATATGAACAGATCATTAGGCATTGATTTTGTTTTTTCTCAATTCACTGTACTATTCTCCTTGAAAAGTTAAAGTGGGACTTACAATGGATTCATATCCGCGATTTTGGAAATCTGTTTTCAATGTTAAGTTGTTATTGTGTCATATAATAAATAAAAAAAACCAAATCCAGGCAGTATCTGATGGTACTATCAATCCTAAATGCCAGTGCTCTATGCATTTTACTCTGAATTGAATTAAATGGATATTGGCATCCAAGAGATCCAAAAGTTCACATAAATGATCGTTACAACTTTTCAGTGAGGTTTACGATCTAGCTTCTCGCACTACCTATATTGTGTGAATTTATTTTAAAAATATGTAGCAGAACCTACAGTTTAAAGTCAGTTCCGTACGACAGATTTTTGAGAAACTTTATCGTGGTAATTTTATTTACTCTCAGTATTTTTGACAGAAATTTGGTGTAAGGAAGTCACCGAAGAAATATTTTCATATTCTCGTTTTGATGCCTGAACCGAGCCTCAGGTCTAATAAACCAACAGACAACCTAGTAAACTATGGCGATTTATTCAGCGATATATGATATCTATTATTAGCAAATCTTGATCTTCTGGGCATAAAAACTTAATGGCTAGAATCAGCATACGTTTCAATTGTCGAAGGAAGCGTTCAGTTGTTTCAATTGCTAAAGATGCTTCAAGAAAACTGAAGTTAATTTTGAGGCTTCTCGTCGACTTACAGGAAAGGGTGAAGGTACTTGTTAATAATGGCAGAGGTATTCAACTCGATTGGTTTATTGAAACACCGCTGCGAATGTGGCTTGGGTCCTTACTGTTCTATTGCTACTACGAATTCTGCGAAATATGGAAACTTGTTCACGAAAATTATTCTTGCGTAGTATTTGTCGTTCTCGAAGAGCACACATCCGCATGGATTCGGTTGGCCAGCGGAATTGCAGGATTGTTTCCTCTGTGCAGTTTTGTTTCCTCTCTTCCTTAATCTTTTTTGCTAGAGCCATGCCAATACATTGCATCCGTGTTGGTAACCTAATACAAAAAATAGTAGAAGGGCTGGCTGTCGCTTTGTTTGTTGCATTTATCAAGCTTTTTCTACGATTCAACAATCGGTTTTAATTTGGTCTTACAGAAGTCAATACACACATTACAAGTGACAGTTTGGTGCGGCTTATGGAGCGGAGACGTAATTAGCCCATATTTCTAAACAAGGATGGTGCAACAGTTGCAGTCTATGGAGGCTCCTATCGCACCATAATAATCGATTATTTGTACCAGCTCTTCATGGTATAAATATGAACGATGTTTGGTTTCAACAGGATAGTGAAACTTGCCACACATCTGATGCCACAATCGATTTATTGTATTAAACGATTGATGGCGCCAAGAAGTTGCGATTTGACACCGTTAGACTATTTTTTTGTGGGCGACGTTAATGAAAATTATTATGCCGACAAACCAGAGACAATTGAGCATTTGAAGGGCAACATTCGTGATGACATTGCCAAGATACGACCCCCATGCACTCAAAAAAAAAGTCCATAAAAATTGGTCCGATCGAATGAGGTACTATGAGGCCATATGGCGGCTACAATATTATTTTTTATTCAAAGACGTCGTCTTAAATGCTTCCAGTGAAGAGTAAATAAATAACCAAACAATGCGCATTTCTAGTGGAAATGAAGGAATACTATTATCACGACAAATTGTAATCTTTTTTAATTCCTAAATGGCAATATCATTTTAAAAATTCGATTAAAGTTGCCTGAATCAATCAGTTTTTAAGCTGGTAAATAAAACAGCCAATCAATATTATTTACTGGTATTGAAAGGTAAAACACAGAATACATAAAAGAAATAATAATGATAATGAAATACGCAGCAAATACTGTGTATTTGTTCAAATCAGTTAATGACCTTTTTCATCAATTACTCACATTAACATTAACTTCATTCATTTAATTGATTATTTATGGGCTTCTTTTAGAAAATAGATTCGAAATTTTTGTATATAAACTGGAAAAATATTTCTAATAACCATCAGTTGCTTTAACAATTCGTTAACTACTCTGCCACCCACCAAAAAAAAAAAACTCAACATGAAATTCAACAAATATTTTGCTTTCTTAGCTGTTTTGGTCTTGTGCCTTTTGGGTCAACAAGCTACCGAAGCTCATCACCATCATTTTGGCAGAATTGGTCATGAATTGGTAAGTATTTACACACGTTTATGAGAGTTTTATTTGCGAAATAAATTCAATTTTTTTTTCTCAATTTTTGCATGTAATTTTATAGAGAAGGGCTGGTCACACAGTTGTAAGTATTTATCCGTCACTGGAGTACTTCTCTTTAACTATTACAATCAATCAATAAAACTGTTTTAATTTTTAGGAGAAAACCGCCAAGAAGGTTGACAATGTTGTGTCCAAAGTAGAAACCGCAAAAACAATTATTGCTGCTGGTTCCGCTCTAGCTGGTGCCGCTGCTGCTGCCTAATTGTCTTGGAGCTATTAAATGCATTTTTATTGCCTCAATCTTGTATTTGTTAATGAAATTTGCCAAAATTTATAATAAAATATTCAGTTTTCCTAACATAAAAATAATTTTTTTCTATTTATTGGCCTGCTTAAGCAAGCATTAAAGGTTGTGCAGAATTCATGGGTGGCTTGAAAACGGAAATTGGAATCAAATTCCTAAAAGAAAACTGGTGATGAACTCATACAAAAACAATTTGAAATTTCTTAAATATCTGTAAAGAAATTAGCTTTTAACAGAATAAAAAACTCAAACTGAACCTATCGTGTTTGCCTAGCCATTCGTAATTTGTGTAAACTCCAAACCTTCAAGCATGGCTGTGAAATGCTACACTAGCATAACATTAACATAACGGTATATAATTTAAGTGTATATAGTTTTGGCCTAGCTTCTAGTCTACAAAAATCATTTCTCTTTGAAAAGTTACACAGTGCCCATGTTGTGTCTTCAGTTTTATTCAAGAGTATATTTTTAAGGCAATAATACTGACAAAAGGGGCCATATTTTTAAAGATTTCGGGGCTATAGTTTTAATCCACGACACTGTACACTAGACTACCACGATAAATGCAACGTTTCTCTTAACAATTTGTCTATCAAGAGTACACTTTTTTCATAGCAAACAGTCAGGGTTAGAATCTAGGTTCTTACAACACTTATGTTGTGTGTGGCGATACCTACAGTTTAATGGCGTCTCCGAACGACAGATTTTTGAGAAACTTTTCTTGGCAATTTTATTTATTCTTTGAGTGTTTGTGTCTGCTGAGAGGAAGTGGTCGAAGAAATAATTTTTCATACCTCGGTTTTGTCGTTTGGCCTGAGATTTGAACTGTGGTCTTGTAAGGTATTATATTGGTACCTCTGAAAGGGCCAACGACACGATTGACAGGGAGTATAAAAGGTTATGCTATCTTCTCCAGAGATGTGTTGTAGAATTTGATTTAAACTACTTATTAAAGTAAAATGTATTCAAATAAGCTAACCTAGTTATGTGTGGTAAGTAGAGGTGATTACCGATCATTGTCTACAGAAGATTCCAGAAAACTAATGACCGGAATTTGGTGTACAGCAGCAGTTGGAAAATCTTTGACCTTAAGCTTGAATATTTTCCTGCCATCAGCTCTTTCAGTCTAGCAAACATTCAGTTTTGTGTGAGCTCTAAAGTGAATCTCAGAGGCCTAACGACTTGCTAATAGAAAGTTCAGTCGTGTTAGGCCTTTATAGACCCCTTAGAACATTATCCGAAAGAATTGTGAAGCAGTTTATAACTTCCATTTCAATTATTTGGTGGACTTCATTGGAAGACCATTTCCAGCCAATGATTATAAATTTAGTTTTCTAACTAAAATAACGCGATGTTCTTTTGATAAGAGAACTTAACATTTTAGAACATTTAGAACTACGGTCAATGTCATCTTAATAACAACACTTATTGAAAATGTTCATGACATTTGACTTCAAAACAATTACGCAGTAGCAGCGGCACCAGCAAGAGTGGAACCAGCAGCAATAATTGTTTTAGCGGTTTCTACTTTGGACACAACATTGACAACCTTCTTGGCGGTTTTCTCCTAAAAATTAAGACAGTTTTATGGATTTTAAATTCTAAGGAGGAGAACTACTCCAGTGACGGATAAATACTTAAAACTGTGTAACCAGCCCTTCTCTATAAAATTGAAAATGAAAAATTGAAACTCAAATTTATTTCGAAAATAAAAATTTTATAAACGGTTTAAGTACCCTAATGATCGCAGCAAATCTGTACAAAATTTGTTCATATTTCCCCTATTATAGCTGTAATGCATTCAATTTGATAACGATCATTTATAACAAGTACGGGTCGGATATATTTGCAACTCCGACACTTGGGTAATGCTCCCCTCCAACACAAAGTAAGTCAAAATAATTTTCAAAACAAAAACTGAACATGTGTCTTTCAGGAAAACAGATTTTTTTTTATTTAATAGAGCCTGGTCAATGTCAAAATCAAATACAAAATTTAATTGCTAAAGGACGGACAATTAGGCAGCAGCAGCAGCACCAGCAAGTGCGGAACCAGCAGCAATAATTGTTTTTGCGGTTTCTACTTTGGACACAACATTGTCAACCTTCTTGGCGGTTTTCTCCTAAAAATTAAGACAGTTTTATGGATTTTAAATTCTAAAGAGGAGAACACTCCAGTGACGAATAAATACTTACAACTGTGTGACCGGCTCTTCTCTATGAAATTGCATGCAAAAATTGAGAAAAAAATCGAATTTATTTCGCAAATAAAACTCTCATAAGCGTGTGTAAATACTTACCAATTCATGACCAATTCTGCCAAAATGATGATGAGCTTCGGTAGCCTGTTGACCCAAAAGGCACAAGACCAAAACAGCCAAGAAAACAAAATATTTGTTGAAGTTCATGTTGAGTTTGTTTTTTGCTTTGGGGGAAGAGTAGTTAACGAATTGTTAAAGCAACTGATGGCTATTGCAAATAGTTTTCCAGTTTATATACCAAAATAATTGTATAAAGAACGTAATGAATGGCCCATTTGTTAAAAAATAAAAGTGATTAGCGTTTGATAAACATTTTTTATTTCAACGCCATTATCGTATTTGTTATTAGTTCCTTGAGGGAGCTATTACCAGCCTAAAATTCGAATTGGTTGTTTTGGCTTTTGTATTTACCACGTTTGCATTTGATTGATTTGTTTTGCAAATAAATCATAATTTAATTTTGATAGGTTTGAAGATTTAAATTTTAAGATATGAAAACTATTACGGCGTCATAACAGTTACAAAAATTTAAAAAAAGCGTGCTTAGTACAGGATTGTTCTCTAAAAAATATTTTTTTTCCTTAAAAATCGGGTTATCGAAGACAAGTTTCCTTAGAATACGTGGACTTGAATTCCACCACACATGCAAGCATACTTTATTCGTTATTACTACCCTCTAGTCAGGGTTACCACAACAACCATGTTGGAAGCGTTAATTTTACTATGAGTGAGTGGCCGATTAAGGTTGCTCTCACAGCATTTGCCAGAAGACTGCTCAGATGGTGAAGCCGAAAGAAAGAGAATTTTTTTTCTTTTTCTTCAGATGATAGATTAGAGATTAAAACTCTTAAGGCCTACTCAAGTATATCAACTCTCTAGTCATTAGATTATGGCGATCATTAAGATTTACTACTACGTTCACCACATTTACTACATTTGCTACTATTACCATCCATACTTACTCACTGAGCAGCAGGTATGGGTGGAAAGCAGTAGAGAAAGCCACAAATACCAGAATACTTGGGTGGATGCAGAAATTGAATTCGCCCGAGATTCACAACTCGCTGTTGGATGCACTTATACCCCAGCAACTAGTTTGTTCTAATAATAGAAATCTGTCATGCAGTGGGCTTGGTCATGAGGCAATTCAACATACGTACATAATTGCTTATAACAAGACTTGAGTTAGCATTACAACGTGGCTGCTCACACCACTTATGCTGTGTGTGTTAATTTTATACGTGAGTAGCGGAACCGAAGTTTAAAATCAACTCAGAACGACAGATTTTTAAGAAACTTTTCATGGCAATTTTATTTATTCTCATGGTTATTGCCAAAAATCTGCTGAGAGTAAGTCGCCGTAGAAATATTTCGCTTCGTTGGAGATGTCAGACCTAGGGTTTAAACCGAGGCCTCATGTCTAATTAGCTAACACATTACCTGCATTACCTGCTAGATTTTTGGGGGCTTAACCTTCCACTTTCTAGGTTTTATTTTCACATACATAATGTTCCCTTAAATCTTCTATGGAATGGTAAGGAGACTGTCTTCTTTGTATGCCGGTTTATAACCAACAGCATTCAGATTTCAAGTTCAAAGTGGATATGCTATAGAGTGCAGATATGCAACACAAGTACTCGTCTGAAAAAACCACACGTAAATAAGATGATCAACTAAACACGCGTAAGAGCTTTTGAAGAGACGCAACATGCAGCCGACATATGGGCTGCATATTGACGATAATCACGTTCACGTTATGCGAATAATCATGTTGCCGGATAATGTTAATGATGATATTTAATTCGTTATTCATTATTATTGTTATTATTATTGCTGTTGTTGTTGTTGTTATAATAAACGACAACAACAAAGTTTGCAATGCATCGTGTATGCATACAGGAGAGCAGCATTCACATGATGAACATGCGTCGTACATAACGTTTGTTTGTTTATATCTTTAAAGGTACAATATATGTATGTGTGCATGTATGTGTGTAGTATATACAAACGTACATATGTACATATGCATTTATGTTTAGACCATGCATCAAAGTCTACATCAGTCTGTAGATATGAAATTGTAAAAGTTGTTATTGTAGTTGCATGATGCATGATGTTGTTGCAATACATTGCATTTTGAAAACAAACAAAAACGTTTTTTTTTCGAACACAGGAAAAGGGTTGTCATGTCATAAAGTATTATTGCAATTTATGCATGTATGTAACAGCATTTGTCAACTAATTAGAAGTACTTGATGCAATTGTTAATTGTTTTTAATTACTGGATAATTTTATAATATTTTACCATTCAGTTAGCATTGCGAAATAGCTCCTCGCACCACTTTTGTGGAGCGAACTGCGGTTTAAATTCGACTCTGAAAGACAGACTATTTTTTGAGAAACTTTTCATGGCAATTTTTTTTTTACTCTCAGAGCTTTTACCAGCAATCTGCTGAGAATAAGTCGCCAAAGAAATATTTCTCATATTTCGATTTCATCAAGATATCTGTGACTTGGAGTTTGAACCGTGGCCTCATGTGCCGAATAACCCAACAAACTACCTAATAGACAACGGCGACTTCATCACATTGTTACGAAAATGGAAATGGTGTAATACCGTTTAACATTAAAATGTTAAACAAAATCTACAAACATAAAACAACAGACTTGTTTACTTGATTGACAAATAAACAAAAATATAGCAACGACAACACTGCAAGGGTGAACGTAAACAAGATACGCAAACAACAAAAAAAGAAAGCATACATGAAAGTAAACTACGTGTTTACATGTAAACAACATGTTTACATTCATAGAATTCCCGAGAAGGCGAAGACCCGAACCTTCGCCTACAAGAACATTCATCAGACTGTTTACGTCGCTATATAAAAGGCAAGCCAAAGCATGCAAGATCAAAGTAGAGGTTTAGTCAGTCTTGTGTGAAGACGGGTTGCGTGTGAAACAATCAATCGTGTTTTGACGATCTCCGCTACAAAGATCTACAGAACAATTGACTAGTAATTGTTCCTGTTTATCGGAATGACAAATAAAGCAATTGTTGTTGTTAGAATCAGTTAAGAACAGTGGCACACAAAATTGTGCAAAGAATAAAGAATTTAATTAAAAACTACAATCTACAAGCTCATATTTCAAACGTTTTTAAAAGTTAAAAACGTAACAATATCTTTCCACAGAGAAGATTATTCAGTCTGTTTTGCCAAATCCCTATGAATACTGTAGACAATGACCTTTCATTTTTTCTTTTAAGGCCACAGTTTCTTAAGTCACAGTTATATGCGAATATTATACAAATATCTACGATTATAAAAACCAACATTTTGGATGCGCTGCACTTAGAGAAACCGACACATAATGACATCAATATGGCCTTTAAACGAATAAAAAATTTCGATGATATCTCACATACACACATTTAAACTTAAATTATTAGAATCGTTATAAAAAAGTACCCTATAAATACCCCTAAACAGGTTTCTACAATTTATACGTGGATAGAATGAGGGAAATTATTCCGAAGAGAACAAAATAAATGCATTCTGATAGAAAATTTTCATAATACGAGTCCGTACCGTCGTTCTATTTATTTAGATCGTCCGATCTATAGGACGTAGAACGTAGGCCAGTGACAATGCTTGAAAACATTTTTGTGTAAACAATGTAGATTTCAAGAAATATTCTTTGCAAACTGCAAATCTTGAACACTTTCTAATTAGCTGTCATGTGCTGTATAATGTCTTAAGTATCGCAGTATGGTGCAAATGTATACATATACATATACACTTACATACAATATGCGTTTTTTTAAAACTTTTACTTCTTCCATCCACATCATGTACACGTTTTGTAAATAAAAGCGAAAATATTTTTTAAAAACAGCAGACTCATATGCACTTCAGTACAAAAAAAAAAAATGCGAAAAAAATAAACCTCATCGTCATCACCAGCAGCAGCAGCAGTAGCAGCGTTGCCATCGTCATTGCACTCATCACTTTGCCAGACAATTATAACAAAAAAAAAGTTTTTTTTTTTAAATTTTAAATTTTAAAACCAACGCATGTTTCTAAGAGCAGCAGGATAATAAAAAATGCATAAAAACTGGTTTTTATAAATTTTTTGTTGTTGTTGTTTTTTTTGCTTTCTTTCTTTCTTTCTTTTGCTGTTTTATTTAATTATTTTATTTATTTATTGTTTACGAAACGAGAGAGAAGCAGTAATGTTTTATTGCTTAAAATTGCATTTTTTTTCGTCATAATGGCACACATTTTTTCCTCCTCCTCGCGAAATGAATTTCAAGCCGTTAAGGATTTTTCGTTGTTATACTTGTTATGCATACCATACCTATCTACTACATTGCGTATAGAAAATTTGTATTTATATTTGCATCCTGCGACAAATTGCAATCCAACCACCACCACTGCGGGTGGCACCTCGTCTCGGGTAGATGCATTAATTGGGCACTGTGTTGGAAATCGAATTGCAATGAACTAAGGATTCAATGTTAAAGGAATCATCAATCATCATCGGAATGTAGGTGATATAATTATGGCATATTAAATATGGGTGTATGTAGACAATATTGTGTAGACGAACAGTCACGTGTGCAGACATCATATGCAGATGACATCGTGTGCAATAATTTGTCTGAAAAAATTCTCTTTTCCTATAAAACAAATAATGATGATTGGAAGAGGAAAAAGTACCAAAATAATGCACGCAACTATAGAGCGGAGAATAGGGGATTGCCCTATCTAAACAGATTATTTTCTATAAAGAAAAATAGCCCCGGGACTCTTGTAGTTAGTGATAGTAAGAGCTTGCAAAACCTTTATTTAAAATTTATTTCTGGATCTTAAATATAAACGCGGTTTCAAGACCGAAATATGTGGGACATTAGAAGGACATCAAGAAGTCTATGTACGATCAGACCAAAGAAATCACGCCAGGTTGAATCAATTGCCAAGGATTTCAGCTTGAGGTCCAGAAAAAAAAACATTAAATGAAGTACCAAAACCTAAGCAGTAAATACTACTAATAACACTCAGTAGATTGACCATTATCAAGCAAGGAATTGTTTCTTAACAAAGAACATCGATTGAGAAAGGAAGGACTAGAAATTGTAGGAGAATAACTAGTGTTAACGTATTTCCGATTTGATTCTGTGAACATTACAACTGACAGCAAGACTTTAATGCATGACGACCACGTTTACACACAGAGAGCGCAGCATTCCAAAAGAATGTGATCTGCAGGGAATATAAGCATTACAGAAAGACAAGCTGCTTTATTTAACTAGAGTTTATGCCATAGTGACAATAAAAAAATAGGTCACATGCCTATTGTCCCTAATAAGGAACTTAGCTCCTGTAGTTGGTCCACAAACCTCAAGTTTCCGGTCATACATATGAGTTCTATTGTATAAATAATAAGAATTCCAGATGGAATAAATTATTGCCTGCAACTTTCATAGAAACAAATGCGTTTCAATTTTCA
Organism: Sarcophaga bullata; assembly: GCA_005959815.1. Taxonomy (NCBI): domain Eukaryota; kingdom Metazoa; phylum Arthropoda; class Insecta; order Diptera; family Sarcophagidae; genus Sarcophaga; species Sarcophaga bullata. The sequence continues at coordinate 13,520 of QOCX01001345.1, read as the reverse complement.
AATTCATACTGACACAGCCCATTGAAATGCAATATGCACACAAAACCATCATCAGAGCTCATAATTTTTATCCTATTCGCAGTCAGAGATAATATACATACATACATACATACATAATTGGTCATTAGGATCTAGCTTCTCATACCACTTGTGTTGTTTCTATCAAAATTGTATACATGAGCGATGGGACCTACAGTTTAAGGTCGATCCCAAACGACAGATTTTTTTTTGAGAAAGTTTTTCAGGGCAATTTTGTTTTACACTCGGAGCTTTCGCCAGAAATCTGCTGAGATGCAATCATACATGCATAATTGGCCATTACAATCCTTCAGTCAGAATTACGGCCTAGCTTCTCACACCACTTATGTTGTGTGTGTTAATTTTATACATGAGTGGCGAAACCTACAGTTTAAAGCCGACTTCGAAGGACAGATTTTCGATAAACTTTTCATGGCAATTTTATTTACTCTCAGAGTTTTTGCCAGAAATCTGCTGAGAGGAAGCCGATGAAGAAAATTTTTTTTTCATATTTCGTTTTTGATGTCTGACCGGGGATTCAAACTCTGGCCTTTCGTCTAATAAGTCGACACACTACCTACTAGACTACGGCGACTACATGCAGTCGCCGAAAAAATATTTCTTTTTTCGTACTTCTTTTTTTGTAGACGTCTGTCTTAGGGTTTGACCCGTGGGCTGACGCCTAATAAACCAACGCACTACTTAAGGACGTAATCCTAACTGAAGAATTGTAATCACCAATTATATTGTGTATGTAGTGTGTGAGATCGCTTAATTGCTCTGCCTTAGGGGGTGAGATTCAGCTGATACGATAAATTTCTAAATATGACCGAACATGTCATGTGATTTTGATTCGTGGGTGCGGAATATCGAAAAAGCAATATTTAAAGCGGATTTAAGTATTATGCAGCCAATGCATACATAATTGATCAGTACAGCCTTCAGTCAAGATTACGGCCTAGTTTCTCAAACCAATTACGCTGTGTGTGTTAATACATGAATGGCGGGATCTACAGGTTAAAAGTCGATTCTGAACGACAGATTTTTTTTTTGGGAAACACTTCCTGAGGTTCTGCCAAAAAATCTGCTGGGATGAAGTCTGCGAGGAAATATTTGTTTCATATTTTGTTTGAACCGTGGCCTCACGTCTAATAAGCCAACACACTACCTACTAGCCCAAGGGGATCTACAAATCAGCAACATTGAAAATTTTGTCATGGTTTGTCATTACTTTTCCCCAGAATTACTGCGGACCAATATTAAATGTTTGGTGAACAACTCTTTAAACGTTGTTGTGCTCAAAATAGTGCCGAAATTATAATTTGTTTCGAAATGATTACTGCGAAATTCAAAACAGCCTTATTGATACAATGTTTCGTGTATTAAAATGCTGCAACAAATTTTTAGTAAAAAAATTCAAATTTTTCATTCTTAAAATCATTTTTTTTGTAAAGAGAAATAAAAACTACAAAGTAAAGTTTATTTTTATTTGAAAACATTAGCTTGGAGGCGAATTTAAATTAAAGTGCCAATAAAAATGTTGCTGAGCCGAGTAACAAACAATTCAAAATACAAGAATTTTTGAAAATTCGTTTTTAAAATGAAAACAAATTTTATTTTTTCTTTTTAACGAAATGTTTTGAAATTTGAAACTTTTTAACAAGGCCAGGTTCTGACATGAGGAATGAAAAAAAAAAAGAAAAATAAAAAATAAAATAAATATTGAGGGAGTCAAATAATAACGTGGTAATCAAAAAGGAATAAGAAAAAAAGAAAACAAATACGCAAATAAAAATTATAGGGGAACAACAACACTAACAACAGCAGATTAAAAAAAGAAATAGAAGAAGAGGCACTAAATCAAAAATTGAAAACACGCGATTATATTTATCATTAGAGGATCAAATTTCAAAACAACAACATGGGGATCTTATTACAAATACAAAAACAAATACAAATACACTGTAGTAAGCTTTAAATTATAGTTTGAAGTTAGGGTGCTCCAACACCATGATTTCTGAAGAAAAACTCGCTTAATTTTTGAAAACTTTTTTCAATATTTTTGATTTTGGAATTGTTCCAAAGCCTAAATTGGCATTTTTAACGGACTTTTGATGGATAACTGTTTACATTAATTCTCACTTTAGATTATTAGATAAAGTTAAATTGTGAGGTTATGTATTAACTCTGCAACTCTGTTAAGCTAACCTCCACAATACATATCTACATAATTCATGTCATAACAAGCCTTTAGTCAGGAGATTACGACTTATTTTCTCACATCACTTATGTTGAGTGTGTTAATTTCATACATAAGTGACGGGACCCACAGTTTAAAGTAGATTCCGTATGACAGATTTTCTTGAGAAATATATTTTCTTTCGTTTTAGTTGGAGATGTCTGACCTGGACTTTGAACCTAGGCATCACTACTATCTACTATACTGCGGTGACCACAATAGCCAATCTATCCTATCCAATCTATGGGTAATTACTTAAAAAGTGAAGTGAGAAGTGGCTTTTTAGATATAAAAAGATTGTACATGGTTGCCAGATTTTTTTTTCAAATGTAAGACAGTGAGTTCGCATTACCAGCAGTTTTTGATTTCGCTTAAAACGAATTCAAAGTTCAACATAAAAGTGTTGTTTACAGCGAGCTGCTTAGCTTCTCTCTGTATAAGAATGAAAATGAACTTAATCGAGTAAAACTAGATTTGTATACAGATTTGGTTTTATATGCTGATACAAAGATTTTTCTTTATTGCATACCAGCGATAGAACAACGTCTTTTGGGGTTAAGCAGTGACTTAACACACTCTTTTTGAAACATGGCACCGATTCGTTTTTCTTCTCGCAGAAATTATAATTTTCCTTACGCTTCCTACAACTGCTTTTAGCTCGTGTAACACTCTTACAATGCGTTCCTTATCTATATTTAGGTGGAGGAACAAAACAAGATCCTAAAAAAGATCATTCTCTATTTGCACTGGATATACCAGCTTTCGCGCAATTGCCTCATCTTATCATGTCTCATTTTGCGGTACTCAATGTATATTGTCACAGGTTCCATCTACTTGGCATCGCCGTATTGTTTAGGATCTTTTCACTACTACTGTTGGTTTTATAATGTAGATCCCCTCCAAAAGCTCATCTTGAGGGCACTGGCAGAGGAATGCAGATGAGTGCGTTTAGTGCCTTGTAAGCCTTGAGTTGAAGTGAGGGAGTCCATGTAATTCATTTTCTTTAAGAACAGACTTGACTCATGATGTCATCCATCAAGATTATGAATAATTTTGGTGGTAAAGGACACGCGCCCTTGTTTTCTTAAGCAATGGTAGGCTGGTATGCAATGGTAGGCTGGCATGCAACTCTGCAGCAAGAACTCGAGCGTTTCGAATTATTTTCGATAATACGCCTTTCATTCTGAATATTCTCCAGCAATACAGATGGAATCTTATAGTATTGCAGAGTTTCTACAGATCTTTAGGTCTGGATTTTTTTGAACCGGTTTTCACAAAGTTTCTAATTTCTGAATACCCTATCAAACACAGCAAACATGTTGTTGTTATAAACAATATAACCTAGTCCACTGTAATTTAGAACCCCAGTAGAAAAAATCCATAACCTTAGAGGAGTTTATTTTAGTTTTTATTTTTCTTTTGTTTTTGTTTTTTATTATTATTCCTGGTAATAGGCAATAACAACAACGAATGAGCTTTCAATAAAAATTAGGTCATCCAGTTTCTTTTTTTTTCACCTTTTTTTACCTTTTTTTTCTAAAAGCCTAAAACATTTTAACACACACATATGAGTTTTATATCAGAAATAAATGTTCTTTTAGGCCTAAGAAGAGAGGTATACGGGGTAATAGTTTTCTTGAACCCTTTCATTTACTAATAACGTACGATGGAAAGAAGGAACGGAAATTCGTTATTAAAAAAAACAAAAAAAAAAAAAAGAAAAATGATCGTAAAAATTTTGAACACATATGCAGATGTATATTTATCATGTATGTATGTATGTATGTATATAAGGTATGTATTTAAATGTGTATGTTCACATTATAATTATTTTAAAAATTTATTATCATTTAACTCTTCCACCGTTTGTAGTAAAATTTTATCTTTTGTTCATTGCTGTTGTAATGCGTTATGTGATGTGTGTGTGTATGTGTGTGTGAAATTGAATTGAAATGAAGTGAAAAAACGCTGATAAAAAGCCCATGGAAATTATTTTTAATTGTTCCGTCAACAAACATATGTTTTATGATAATAAAATTTAAATAAATTTTCTCTTGTTTTCTTTTATTTTTTTCTTTCATAAGAACTTAAATGCTTTAATAATATGGGGGGAGGCGAGACTTACAAAAATTCAAATTAATAGTTCCTTCTTAAGCCATTATTATAATGGAAATAATAAACACTTACCCTACTCTATCGGAAATTGTTTCAAAAGAGTTAGGCGATGTATTATTTTGATTAAATGCAGCATCGGCTTCTTCGAACTCTGAAAAAAGAAAAGAAGAAACTGGTTACTGCGATCCATGGAAATTTATTTCAGAATTCTCTTCCTGGTGAGCCATTTCTTTAGATTTTGAAAGAAAAAGGTACAAAAAAGGGGGAAGAATTAATAGGGAGATCAAGCAAGTGCTTTGTGGCAGTTAGACGCGTTTGGTGTGCTTTAAAATGCCTTCGCTTATATTGGTCATCATCAACTGCATTGTCCATTTGATTCCCTAAAACAATTCCTTCTACAATACTTGGGCGACCCATTTCCCACGAGAATTTTCTTTATTCATTCTGACAAACCCTCATTCTCTATTTGGCCATTATTTTTGAAATTATCACGCTATTCGGTCATCTTCTGAAATGTCATTTTGCTTAAGAAGACCTGTGTCTTCTACCTTTGGAGTACGAACTCAACGTCCACAATATAATTGGGAATATAACCGCCACTCTATCGACTTTACTTAGCTATTTAGTTGATTAGTTGAGTTGACTCCTTCAGTCAGGATTAGGACCCGAGGTTTTCACATCACTTATGTTGTGTGTGTTAATTTCTTCCATGAGTTGTGTATTAAAATAATTTTAACCTTTGAGAAAACCTGTTAAAACGCCATTTTAATAGACCAACCTATAGGTCTGTAGAATTTTGGTCGCTTTCAAAAAAATCTTGGATACAATTAAACGAACTGCCCTATTGATAAACATTCCGAATGACATACGTTTACAGAGTTAGTTCATATCAAGTAAAACAAGGGTATCCTCTACTACTACTATCATGAGCCCAGCGTGTTTGGAAAGTAGATGAATTAAATGGACTACCTCCCTCAATTCTAGAAGTTGGCTTATTACTTACTTTCTTAATTGATCATTATAATTCTTTAGTCAGGGCTTAGCTTCTCATACCAACCATGTATGTGCGTTAATTACCTCTGACTGGCAGAATCTACAGTTTAAAGTCGACTTCGAATGATAGATTTTTGAGAAACTTTTCATAACGATTTCAGAAGATTGCTGAGAGGAAGTCTCCGTTTTGTTGGAGATGTCTATGCTGGGTTTGGAACCATGGTCTGACGTCTAATAAACCAACTTCACAGTGTGAATTAAATCACGAAACTTATCACAATTTGTGTGTTAGCTCTCGATCAGATTTGGAGTTAAAGATACTGCAGACCGGTATAATAAAGGGTGGTCCCTTTAAAAGTTTAAATTTAAAAAATACAACAAAACAAAAACGATTTGAAATTTAGCCAAATTTATTTTTTTTTGTACGATCGTTCAGGTTAGAAATGGAATATTATTTCATTAATATGGCTGTCATGGTTGGTCTTACAGTATCTCATTCGATCGAACCAATTTTCGTGCACTTTTCGAGTGTACATTACAACGTAATGTTGGCCTTCAAATACTCAATTGTCTCTGGTATGTCGGCATAACACTTTTCTTTAACTGCGCCCTACAAAATTACAGAATATAGACCAATGGTGTCAAATCACAGCTTCTTGGCGGCCAATTGACATCAGCATTTCGGCTAATTCTGCGGCCATCAAACGTTTGACGTAATAAATCGATTGTGATATGAAATGTGTGGCAAGTTGCCTAATCTTTTGAAACAAAACCTCGTTCACATCAATGCCATGAAGAGTGGTTACAAAAAAATCGGTGATCATACAGGGATAGATGTGCCGTCCTCATTTTCAAAGAAATATGGGCAAATGATGCCTCCGTTGCACAAGCCGCACCAAACAGTCACTTGTAATGGGTGCATTGGCTTCTGTAAGACCACGTGTGGATTTTTTGAGCTCCAAATACGGGCAATTTTACTTATTAACGTACCTATCAAGATAAGAGCTATACATTGAGAGCTATATTGTTATCTATCTTCGGATCATTTTTAGGGTTATTATACCGGTAAAGCAGCACGCATTCATGTGGCATATTTTTAATCGACATAATGTAGCATGAAATTTCGAAAGATAATCCGTATAATCTGTTACTTTCTAAATGCCTTATACACACTATTATGGCCAACATACCAGTAGTACAAAAATTCATTTCAAAGAACAAAAACACCCCACCACCATGCTATAGGGTGTAGACAATTTATCAACGATGACCATAATTTAATGATAAGCAAAGGAAATATTAATTGTTTTGTTTATTGCACATTTCTGAAGTCATTGTTATTAAATAAACAACAAAAACTGTATTTATAAACTAAACCTTATAATTATAAGCCAAGCAAAGTGTAACTTTTTAATTTTTTTTCTTTTTTTTATTTTTTTTTTATTTAAAAATATTATTAAATAAACCAACCATTTGTCCGTCCACAACAGTTTTAATGTTGATTTTATAAAAATTTTCAGCACTTTTCTTGCATTCTATTTTTTTTCTATTTTTTTATTGTTTATTTCCACACGCTGTTGGTTATGGCAAGAGGTATTCGTGTTCGATAAACATTTTCAAAAATTTTTTTTCAAAATTCTTCAATTTCAATTTTATGTTACGACAAAACCCCGAATACCGAACACCGAAAAATGAAAAACACATACACACACACACATACACACACACAAACACAAATGCATGGTTAATACTTATCCACTTCATTTTAACCCCTTTAGTTAATTAAACATGATGATGGTTTTTTGTCAAAATATTTCCTATTTTTTTTCAATTTTTTATTGCCACAAATAAAGTTTATTATACCCTACGTACAGGATATGTTGTGAGGGAGTATGAAGCTTGTAACTCTGTACTCAATCTCTTATTCCGGTCGTCTAATAAGAATTCTGTAAGCTGTTAAAAACAACTGCAAGTCCAAGTTAAAGGCAACCTCTTCAGATAAAATATACTTGCCCAGTGGTATTCTCTATGATGCAAGCTTTATCTTCTGCATTGCACTTCAAACAAACTGGTTTCTTAAATGCATATGGACATCCATAATTGGTCAATCCTTCAAATAGGATTACGACCCAGCTTCTTCCACCATTTATGTTGTAACGGTAACAACGATTTAAAGTCGACTCCGAAAGGCAGATTTTTGAAAAGTTTTTCATACCAATTTTATTTACACTTAGAGACTGTACCGGAAATCTGCTGAAAAGAAGTCGTCGAAGTCACCACACTATCCACTACACTACGACGACTTGCATTCCTTCACAAGCCTTCATAAGAATTGCAAAAAGGTGCAGAAAGGAATAATCTTATTAGGTTTGTGTCTGGAACTTCAAAATATTAATTCCAACCACTTTTACGACGGCCGATTGAATTTGTTTTATTCGAAAACCCGTATGTCTGCCACCATATCTGACTGCATGTTTGTCTGCATGTAATTAAACTTGGACTTGTTTAAATGTACCGTTGTCAATAGCCGGAATATCGGGGTAGACTTTCTAGATGTTCTGCCAGTCGCTTAAGTAATCGAATTTTATTTCCCCGCTGCGATTCTACCCCAAAGTATACACTTCTTCCAGGTCCATTCAATTCCGCTATGCATTCTTTCAGTAAAATTAACTTGCAAGTCATATATTCCCCTAATGCTCTTTATCGAGACAGATTTATATTCAGGAAGTGAATTACAGAACTCAGGTAACTTGTGAAGTAATTCCTAATCTTGAGTTGTAAACTACATCTGCTACAACAACAAGGAGTCATTTTTTCTTGGAGGGGAAAAAAATTGGGTCAAAGAGATACAAATACCAGTCCTGATAGTCGCTATAGTAACTGATTGTAGTAGTAGAAGTCACTGTGAGGCTATCCCGCTGTTGAAATATCCCATTCGGTCTGAGAGATTTGCAATCTTTTTTATAGTATTTGGCCACTAATACTCTGCAAGATGCTTATGCTCCCCTTGCTTCTTTATGGCGCAGAGAAATGGACACTATTATGCATTGATGCAGCAGATTTGAGTGTATTCGAGAGAAAAGTCCTATGACAGATCGTCGGTTCAATGATTCCCGCATCCGATTCAATAATGAGCTGTATGAGCTTCTCAAAAACATGGACGTTGTGCAGCGTACTAACATACAGCGGCGGCGCTGGTTCGGCCATGTCGTTCGAGTGGAGAAGGATGGTTTGATCGATGCGAGGAACTGCGAAAGTCAGAGAAGATAACGACCTTGTTTGCGTTGCAAGGACAAAATCAAGGAAGTCATGTCATCGATTGGTGTCACGCAAGAAGCAGAGGCTTCTGAAAGGTTGTGTTAAGTCAGGCCAAAATCCGTTAATCTAATTGTTAATGGCCAATTAATTAAGTAAGTAAGTGAGTTAGCCACAGAATTCAACTCAGAATTAGGCAGACCAAGTTTTGTAAAGGCTGCTCTCCGTGACAGACAAAAATTCGTCGCTCGGTTTATCGAAACTTCAATCGATAGAAAATAATTCGAAAGTATGGAGTGAAGTATACAATCACCTCGACAATACCGATTTTTAAGCAGCCAACCTGCCCCTCTGACAAGCGGTATACGTCTTATCTTACTTTTTGAACGCGTCTCGATTAATCAAAGAATTTAGTCGAATCATTACACCTCGAAGAGATGGATTCACCCATGCTGTTCGAACAAAATGTTTGACCATACCTTTTGTAATTTTTTTTCTATTTGCATTTGGACAGTACTTCCTTCTCTTATTGAAAGAGAGAAAATATTTTCGATGAGCTGTCAGCTGGACAAGGTCGAATTTTATATTATGTCTGGACAAAAGTGAACAGAGCTGCCAACACTTTATATATTTCATGTAAAGATGATTATCATGATACATTTTTCGAAATGAACGGACCGTGAGGCAGACAACTCAATAAAAAGAAGAATTTGAATAAAATATTGTTGTGAAGTGAAGTGTATCCTTTTGGTCGATTTTGCTGAATTCGTATGAAATTTGAATGGATTTTATTATGGTTATTATGGTACTTCTATAGCAGGCCGTTGTTAGTAAGCGTGACAAAGTTCCATTAATTGTGTTGACAGTTTAAGTGAATAAAAATCGCTACGATTTTTGTTTTTCCTTTTCTTTGTTGCTTTGTTGCTTTTCAAACCAGCCTTTTGAAAAACAATAATGAATGACCATTTGAATGGGTGCTAAATATTCCAATTTGATGTTGCATGTTGTTTCCATTTTCCATGTTTTTTTTTTTTTTGCTTTACAGTTTCGTACTCCACTTTTAAATGAATTAATTTGCCATGACCATTTTAATTTCAGTCTTCCCAGTCGTTCGTCCGTTCGCTGGTTTTTTTTTTTTTTTTTTTTTTTTTTTTTTTTTTTTGTTTGCCCAATTTTATTCAGGCGGCTCAGATTACGCCAAAGTATTATTATGTATGTACATACGTGTATGTATGAATTATTCAAGTTTTCCATCAAAAGTCCATAAATAACCGATAAAGAACTTTTTTTTTTTTTTTTGGTGGTGAGATTTTTGAAAAACTTTAATTCCCAAAAATAATTACAAAAAAAAAAAGGAAAATTATTCGAATTTATAATTGGCGTATAATTTTTATTTGTTTTTCCTTTTTTTCTATTCTCAAACTTGATAACGAAAATTAGTAAAAAAAAAAATGTTCTGATAGGAATTGAATTTGAAAGGCTTTTAAGCACATGATTTAATTGAATATGACAGATATCTCGAGAGGTAAGAAAAAAATTGAATTTTTAATGAAGAAAACATGAAATGTTTAAAGGAAAGAGCATCTCCTAATATAATCTCTATTAAGCTCTACTATTTGCGATACTTTCAATAAAAATAGGAATCTACACAATTTAAGATCAACCCTCGTTCTTAATGCTACGATTTTCAAAAGGATAAAAATATCAGAAGTCTTTCAGTCTGAATTTAATAGACTGTACACCAGGGATTACCATTTCATAGCACAATTGTGCAGAGAGATTTCACACATATTGCTTATGCTCTTTTGTTTATTCGTCGATCAGACTTCGGCTAGTGCACATGTTAGCGAATGCTATGACAGTTTTTTTCAGATTTACACTCAAAAAATATGTTAAGTATAAAATATTTTAAAAATTCTTTTATTAAAATCCAATGCCTTATATGTTCTTAAAGGACATCTTAAGACATTTAAATGATAAGGAAAGGGAAAATTTTTTTTTGTATACATAAAGCAATTTTTTTTGAAAAAAATGAAAAGTTTTGCTATTAGTAGGTAAGGAAATTTATGAAACAAAAGTAGTTCCTACTAAATATCTAAAAAACATTCCCTAATTTTTGAGTCAAAGATGTATAACTTCATGCATGTTGATGAAATGAAAATCAAAATAGCGTATATTACTAACATTTTTCTTTGAAAGTAAATAAATAAATTCTCTTAATTTGTTTTCTCTCTCTTACTCACTAATACACAACCAAAAAATTTTTGGTAACCCCTGCTGTACACATATCTCTTTTAGGCTATTCACGGTTCCAGATTGAAATTAAAGAATTTTTAAACAGAAAGACTAACGGATTTGAAGAGATATCCACAGCCTTAGGAGTAGTCTAATGCACGATTGATGCTCCTGATCGAAATCACAAAAAAACAAAAAGAACTTGATAATGAACTCAGTACAGCATTCGGTATTGCATACATACATACCCAATTGAGTATTACATATCTTCCGTTAGAATTACAACCTAGTTTCTCACACCGCTTATGCTATTCGTTTTAATTTTATACTTGAGTAGCAGAACCTAAAGTTTAAAGTCGACTCTGGAAAGACAGATTTTTGAGCATCTTTTCGTGGCAAATTTATTTTACTCTCAGAGAGTTTTTCACACAAATCTGCTGAGAGGAAGTGGCTGAAGAAATATTTTTTCAAATCTCGGTTTTGTTGGAGATATCTGGCCTGAGGTTTGAACCGTGGCCTCAAGTCTAATAATCCAACATACAACCGCTAAACTATGGGGAGTTCTAAAGTGTGTTAGTTACCACATAACCCATTACTCCTACTCGATTACGTTGTCTAATTGTGTCGGTCTGCAAGTGTACATGCAATACCCGGATTGTACAGTTTTGATGATGGTCGGTTAAGCCATACGAAACTCCCTTTATGGATGGTTCTCATGAAAACAGAGAATGTCATATATTTCAGCACACTGTCATTTCATAAACAAGGGGTTTCCCCCGAGACACTAAGAACAGAAACAATAACTCTAAGCATATGTATGTAATGCTTACCGCAGTGTAAAGTTTTTTCCAACTCTACACCGAAATCAAAATTCGTATATCCAGTAGCAGTTTTAATTTCGTATTACTAAATGGAACTGAGAAATCTTGTCGCAACGATACAATTCTTCTTCAATCGGCTGATAGTAAAGTAAACACCTTTGCCTATGGATTACTACAACAAAAAGATTTTGTTGGCGAGTACAATTCCAAAAACATACTTCTTAACGCAAAAGTAACACTGACATCATCAATGCATAAGCCAGAGGGTACTATTATCCTCTAGTGTTTAGTGATCATATTCTCTACAGGTCTCTACAGTTCTTCCTTATCATTTTACTTGGAGAGAGTATTACAAAATATGGTAACAACACTTTCGAAAAATTTAACTGCGTATCCAAATCACCAATCAATCACAAATTTTTTACACCATAACACTGAATTAGGGCTCACGGAACACTCCGCCTTACCACCTAGCCACCTATCTACCTGCCACATACCGCTTGCTATTAGTTCGAAAGAATTTCGTTATTGAATACTTCTTCATTTGAAATAAAAAACAGCCCCTTTATACCACACGACAAATACTCAAAAATCTTGAAAGATGTTGGGGCTATCGGGAGCAATAACTACATGATGCCGCGTTACGGCTCAGGACATTAATTTCGGACAGCGAAGGCTGAGAAAATTGTGCCACACACCGACGGTTCTAAACTAAACGGAACGGAACATCTCCAAACGAAACATAACCACACTTTCTGTTAGCCAGGCGAACTCCAACGTAATTAACTCCACGGCGTTGCACAGCTGTCGCAGCTATCACAAAGAGGTAGTAGAACGATATGATGTCGATATCATATGGATACCGGTGCACAGTGATATTCCGGGTAAGTGTAGAGCGGATGAACTGGCCAGGCGAGGTACAACCATCGAACTCTCCAATGAATTAATGACTCTTTGAATCCCCATGAGAACCTCCAGGCTCATAATTGACAATATGATCATGGATTCCGTCAAAGACAGACGGACAGCCTCGAACACGGGTAGAATGGCGCCGAAAATCTGGCCAAGGCTGGATGAAGGACGCACGGTAAGTCTGTTTAACTTCCAGAGGGAAGCGCTCATTACTTCGCGGCTTACTATACGAATGATCTGGAGAAACTGTCACGGATTGACATTGGCAGTCTAAGTCGCTTCATTTGGAACTCCAACTGGTTCCGAGGCAAGGAGCCCTATTGCGGCCTAAGTGTACTCATCTAACTTTCTCGGTTGGACAGCCACCTCTGCCTATACCTACCACGACAAAATTTGTTATTTCAATATCAGAAATAGAGTAGCTTGAGTCTCGTCCCTTGCTGAACTTGAAACTCATATGCCAGCAAATCAAATGCATAGGTTATCTCAGTGCTAAATTCCTTTCAATCGGTATATTATGATCTGCAGCATCTTTCTCGAACAAAATAAATTGATTTTTACTTCTCGTGAAACTTCTCTAGATAAGCAATCGGATCTATGCTCCGGAACGACACGATTACTCATCTGCCAAGGATTGTAAACCCAGCGAAAGCTATTCCAACCTGTAGTTTTTTCTCAAGCTTCGGAAGACAGCTACAGAGCTGTTACTACAACAACAACCTGTTGATGTGTGTGAAGATAGATTTTAAAATCTAACTCCCCAGACACAAACCGAGTCTGTTAACATAGCTCTGTTATGTTACTAACAGAGCTCTGTTAAGTAATTTATTTAAGGATGGGAAAGAAAAAAAGCGAAAATTATTTTAATTCATGGGTAAAATAAAATAAAAAAGCAAATTTTAATAAAATGAGTCCTCTAGTTAATGACTGTT
>QOCX01001344.1:0-37325 GCA_005959815.1 Sarcophaga bullata | reverse complement strand
GCACTGCAGAGATGGTATTACAGGGTATTACAAAAAATACATCTTAGGATTTCATTTGTAACTCTGTATTGTGTGGAATAGTTGTAATACCACCAATGCATATAAAAACATCAATAGCAAGGCCTTATGTTTGTGAGGCCCAATTATTGATTTCCAAAATAAATAAATAAACGTTCCCGAATTACTCATTTCAGTAGATCCTCGGCTTTAGGAACGACAGTTATAAGATCAATTGTTTCATTGCCCTAAATTGGGGTGAAGACAGTTTTAAAGCAGTTGACATAAGAGATTACCTCTCTTACAATCATTTGCAAAGTAGTCTTAGATAAAACAGGGCTTTTAAGATTTCTAAACGCACACCACGATGAATGGTTTGACGCGACCTTTCAAACATTAGTTGGATAAGACCTTTCAAATATTTTGTTAGAGACTTTGTTTTACGAGATTCAAGAATTTCTTTCACCGGTTTGTGTATTCCTTAAGACACACATTATGGGCAGCGCCATTATCTGCAATCTCCACCTTAAATATCGGGTGGGCCATTAATCGGTTTAAATTTAAACCATCCGTTATTCCGAATTTAACAATACTTATGCCATATTAGCTTCACTGAACGTAATGAATCGACTTACAGCATTATTTATTAGGCCAACGAGAAACTGCCCGATAATGTCGATTCATATAACACCCACTGTCATCTTAGTGGGTACGTTAATAAGCAAAATTGCCATATTTGAAGCTCAGAAAGCCCACACGAATGTACCCATTAAGAGTGACTGTTTGGTGCGGCTTGTGAAACGGGGGCATTATTGGCCCATATTTCTTTGAAAACGAGAACAACGCAATATTCAATGCAGACACCTATCGCACTATGATAACTGATGTTTTTTGTACCCACTCTGCATGGCATTTATATGAACGACGTTTAATTTCGACAGGTTGGTGCCACTTGCCACACATCTCATGCTACAATCGATTTATTGCGTCAAACCTTTGATGGCCGTTTAATTATCTGAAATGGTGATGTCAATTGGCCGTCAAAAAGTTGCAATTTGACACCGTTGGACTATTTTCTGTGGAGTGTCAATGAAGAAAAGTGTTATGCTTACAAAGCAGAGACAATTGAGCATCAAAAAGTGCACGAAGATTGGTTCGATGAAATGAGATACTATGAAGGCTTTCTAAAAGGCCTCTTGCTACCTTCAACTCTTATCTACTAATGTATCAATAGACACGTAACTAAGCTTTACAAGTTACAATGTTATGCTCTGCAGGCATTGATGAACTTTAATTATCTCACAATGTTAAACTGTGGCTAATGAAAACCGGCTTCAAAAACAGCAAGACAATTAGTAAGACTTCTATTACTTATCTGTTTTGCCATATACGGGTAGTTATTGCTTTTATGTTTTAAACGAATTCATAAGGGTTTTAATGATGCTTTTTACTTAAAAATATTTTCAAATAACTTATCAATTTGCTCACGCAATAAGCAGCAATTCGATAGAATAAAGATATCTTTTCGATTTGAAGTTCATTTTTGGATAATTGTATTTAATTATTTGCTATTGTTTGGCCTTATTAAATATAATTTAAAGTGTGTGTGTGTGTATAGTGGCAAAAAGAGGATTACAATTGTATCAACTTGTGCTGATATCGTTTAGGCAATCTTTTTAGTCTATTGGCCACATGTTTACTGTAGTAAATAATACAAGAAAACCATCACCTTTATGCAAATGAAAACATGGTTACACATAATTAACAAGATTTTAATTACGCTTAAATTTACACAAGCTTATGGTAAATTAAGATACAAGAATTTGAAAGCAAATAAATGTCATTGACTATTATTGACTTAACTCTGTATTCATGCCGTACACAAAACTGTAACAAAATTTTAATTAAAAATTTTTGAGACAATTGTACAATGAAGTTGAAATAGAATTTAATTAATTTTTGGTTTGGTTGCTTTATTAAAGGTGGGAATTCTAAAGCAAAATTTAATTAGTTGTTCTAAGGAGTTTAAATAACAACAAAACAAAAAGTCAAACAGATTACTAAGTTTAAAAAGGAAAAAAAAATTTATTACCGTTTAAACGTTGAACGGAATATGAAATAACGCCAAGGTCAACCAATTAAGTTCAAAGGTTGAGGCTCATTACCCTATGACAACTTTTATAACAACAAACAGAAATTTAAAACAAAAAAAAAATAGAAATGCTCGGAAACTGCATACCACACGAGTTGAAACTGATAGACGCACAAAACTGCATTCGTCTGGCAACAAGTCTTCACAAGATTAATGTATGCACACATAATTTGTCATTACAGTTCTTTAGTTAGGATTACGACTTAGTTTCTCACATCACTTATGTTGTGTGTTTTAATTTTATACGTGAGTGATGGGGCCTACAGTTTGAAGCCGATTCCGAACGACAGATTTTTGAGAAACTTTTTCATGGAAATTTTATTTGCTTCAGAAATCTGCTGGAAAGAATTCGCCGAAGAAATATTTTTATTCGTATTTCGTTTTGTTCGACATGTCAGACCTTAAACTCTTGATGTCACCTTGATAATATTGATACACACAAGTAGTGGATAATATTAAAAGCATGCATACGTATACGTAATATTATCTCACAGCGATTCATATTGTCTACGCCATCAAACTATGAAGACCATAAGGAGTATGAGCATACGCACAGGGTTGCACTAGTCATCTCTTGTATAATTTCAGAACCATTGTATAATTTAAAAAATAAAATTAATATGAATTCATACCATGACCTCAACCAATATATGTTTGATGCCTAATGGAGGGGAATTTGGGGTTGCTAATATCTAGAGTAGATCGCCTTATAACTCTTATTTTGATGATCAAATCACATCATGCTTGAAACATTTGAAAACTTCAGTAAACTTGTAAAGTCAACTCAAAGAAAAGCTCAACGTTGTTATATTGCACGATCACAGTGGACAGTTTACATGACCTTCATGTAAAATGTAGAAAATCTAATGCAACATAAACTGTGTCGCACAAAGTGAAACTGTGGCACGTGGTCGTATCTCGGCAATGCCATCACGAATTTTGGCCTTCAAATACTTAATTGTCTCTTGCTTGTCGGCATAACCCACAGAAAATAGTCAAACGCTGTCAAGTCACAGCTTCAAGGAGGCCAATTAACATCACCATCAGCTGATTAAACGGCCATCAAAGGTTTGACGCAATATATCGATTGTGGCATGAGCTGTGTGGCAAGTTGCACCAGACATAGTTCACATTAATACCATGAAGAGAGGGTACAAATAAAATCAGTTATCATGATGCTATATTGTAATGGTTGCGCCCTTCTGGTTTTCTAAGAAATATGGGCCAATGATGCCTTCGCTTCACAAGCTGCACCAAACTGTCTCACCTAATGATGGTAATACAGGTGGATTTTCTGACTCCCAAATAGGGCATTTTTGCTTATTAATGTATCCATTAAGATGAAAATGAGAATCGACATCAATGTGCAGTTGCTCGCTGTCCCATGTAACGCAGCGAAAACGAATCATATGGTTATGCAGTTTCAATTCTTGAATCAATTAAACTTTGTAAGGCATCATAGCGGAGATCTTTTTGGAAAATTCGATGTAAACTGAAGCGTGAAATGTTCAATTCATGAGAACGATGACAAATTGATGTTGATGGATTCTCACACACATTCATAGACACAATTTCGATATTTTCGGGTGTACGCACTGTACGTACACTGTACGCTTTTGTATTGGTGCATCAACAATGAAACCAGTTTCAAGAACTTTAGCAATAAACTTGCGTATACCGATCGTTGTTGGTCCTTCTCTGAGACCAAATTTCGTGCAACATTTTTTGCGCAATTTCCGACCAATTAGTTTTGTTTTGGAAAATAAATTTCCAATAAACTCCCAACGTTGTTCAAGCGTTAATCGATTCAATATGTTCAGTGGAGATAATATACTGAATGACACAATCATAATGGAATTTTCTTTCATCACATAGAATTTAATAAGGAAAGTATTTCATTTTTACTCCAAACTTTAAAAAAACCTGTAACACATTTTTAATATCGAAGAAGAAAAGAAAAAAATAAATAAACGTTTGCAAAAATAATTCTTTCGTCAAACAAAATGCACACACATAAATAATGTGCAAACTGTTAAAAGCATGTTGGGGGGGGAGGATAGATGAAATGAAAAATTTCCTTTTTCATTATTATTTAACTTGCATTCTGACATACACGTTTTCGGAATTAAATACTTTTATTCAACTTTTAAAGAAAGAAAGAAAAATTGCTCGCATATCGTTATTGAATGCAAGCAAGGACGACTACCGTTTTGCAGTTGCATTGTGTATGTCTTCCGTATGGTGAGGTGTGTGATGACACACGTTCTGTTAAAAACCCTATACGATTATCTTTCTTGCGAATGGGTACGTTTCAATAACACTTTTACGTGTAGGGAATACGTATGAGTTTCTTTTACAAATTGAGTTAAGGTAGTACGAGTATAGCAAATTAAAATTGTCACAACAATAGACAACAACATTTAACAGAATTCAATTCGTTTAGATATCTAAACGTACGGGAGATATTACAAACGGGTTAACTAAGGTAACAGAGTATCATGTGAACACGTACAACATACATTACAGCTAATTTAGTTTTGAAAAACCAAAAAGGACATTATTTTTTAAAAATGTACTCCACTAATCGGCTAAAGTGCTTAATAAAGAAAAAAATTAATTAAAATTAAAAAAAAATGTATTGTGCTCGTTGTTAAAATTAACGCTTACAACATAGGTGGTGTTATATAGCCAGTCTTAAGTAATATTGTAATTCCGTTTTGATGGCTAATAAAATATTTCAATATGTCCTATGGTTCAATTATCTCTTACATTATCATCATCAGTATCTCACGTTTTATTCATTATTTTTCTTCAGAAGCATTACCACATTTGTGGTCATATATATCGAGGAATCCCAAGCAGGACTAAATTTTTCACAGAATATGCGATATGTTATCGCTATGCACCAAAATCATTGTGGTGAATGGAACTATCTTCTAGCCTTTGACTAGGGTTTATGTGCAGTTTCCTAACGTTGAATATTCTCTGTGCAGTAGTTGGTAGGCCGTAGACTAGTAGGTGGTGTGTTGCCTTATTAGACGTAAGGTCACGGTTCAAATCTCAGTTCAAGTATCTGAAACAAAACCAAATTCGAAAAATATTTCGTCGGCGATTTCATATCAGCAGAAGTTCAGAACAGAACGAAACATGAAAAATATTTCTTCGACGATTTCCTCTGAAATTTCTGGTAAAAACTCTGAGAGTAAATAAAAATGCCATGAAAAGTTTCTCCAAAATCTGTCTTTCGGAGAGTCGACTTCAGACTGTAGGTCCCACTACTCCTGTATAAAATTAACGCACACAACATAAGTTGTATCAGAAGCTAGTTCGTAATCCTGGCTGATGGATTATTATGGCCAGTTATGTCTATATGTGCATATGTATGCAATATGTTATCTCTATGCATCACTATAATCGAGATTAAGAGAGCTATCTTCTAGCATTTGAGTCCGTTGTATACGCACTTTGATGACTTCGATCCTTCTCAGCGTAATAGTTCGTACGTATGTCGCGGCACTTTAACTATATGTTTTAAGCACAAGTGCTTTCTAAGAGTGATGCCCACCGTCAAATCAGACAGGTTGAGGTTGAGTTTGTCTAAGTAATTTTTCCTACCAGCTTACCCAAAATATTTTAGTGTTATGGCTGTGGCATTGGTAATATGCCCATTCTAGGCCTATTAAGTTATATCCTAAATCTGTTAATTCCAATTCGGGATTATTATTTGACATAGCTTCGCCTTCAAACTGGCGTTCCGTTCTATGTTAACAGTAATACATGAGAGCTTTAGGTGTTTAACTGCCATTGCATTTCCTGGATGGTTTGGTTTGTATTTGTCTTGGCAAGCGGATTGATGTAAAGCAAATGCATTACAGTTGCAAGCATTTAAGTCGGGGTCTTAGTTTCTTTTGAGGAGATCACAAATAGTAAGAAAAGAGGGTTTGTTATTATTGTATTAAGCTCTTTATGGAAAAAGGTTATCAGTTGTTTGTTCAAGGTGATAGTTTACTATTTCCAAAGACTATATAAAGTAACTATCAATCGACATCATAAGGCGGTATAGACAGCAGAGATGAAGATACGTACTAGAGCTCTTCTAGGATGTTGTTCTTTTCTAGCCATGACTGTAAATTTAACACAAAATGCAAATTTACCATGTTTTTTTTATTCTGTTTAACTCTTAAACGTAACAAATTTGTCGTATTTATTGTTATGTTAATACCCAAAACAGTCGTGTGTCACTGTGATAGATTCGTAGCTTTAAATATTTCATTACTACGATACGTATATGAAAGAAGCGTACTGTTGCATAATGTACCTTCATTTATTAAAATTCTATAGTGTTGTGATAAACTAAACCACAAGAGATTCATGTCACTGGCAAAAGTAAAACTTTAGTTTACCTTTTTTTCTTTTCCATTCATAAAGAGAAAAAAAATCACAACAAAAGTTTGCAAAAGAAAAACAACTTCAAGAAGAAATAAAAGCACAAACAGCAGCACACTTTTTTTTTTATTAGTTTCTTATGTTCTGCTTTTCACAAATAACAGCAAAAAATAAAACGTATAAAACTCTGTAAAGGAAAATTGGTAAGAATGATAAGAAAAAAGAAGAAAAATAAAACGGAAGTTGCAACTCGAAAAAAGTAATAAAAAAAATCGTGTTTATTTTGCAAAAAAAAAATAAAATTTTTTTTTTCCTGATAGCAGCTACTAAAACAAGAAGAAACTTTCATTTTCTACATTCCCTTTGGAGATATTTTTCCTGTGCTAAAACAAGAAAATTAAACACAAAAATTGCTTGTTCATGTGTTACCGAATATAAAAATTGATTACGTTTTCTTTGGTTAAAAAAAGGATCAGAAGGAGAGAATCATCTCCACAAAAAAAAAAAAAATTAACCCTTTAACGGTTGTAGATTACTTTGGGTTGTCTATGAATTACTCACAACATGACAAATATAATACAGCATTTTCGGCTCCGCTTTCAGAAGCGGCAACATAGCGCTTGGCTTAGGGTTGGAAATAAGAAATGTGGCAGAGAATTGTCATGAAGGACTATAGTCGGCCAATTCACTTTTTTTCTCCGTTATAATGCTCCACATTTGACTCTTCTGGCTTTACCAAATTTATAGCATTGCTCTTGGCGATTTATTTCTGGTGTGACTAAATACATCGCCTTACCTTGGCAACATGACACTTGGCCTAGGATTGGAAATAAGAAGTGTGGCAGAGAATCGTCATGAAGGACTATAGTCGGCCAATTCATTTTTTCTCCGTTATAATGCACCACATTCGACTCTACTGGTCTATTCGTAGAAAGCTTTGTGTTTGCTTAAGCTGTTTGCTCGAGCTTCAAACACTGTCTTTTAAGCTTCGATTTGTCTTAAAGTATTCTAACAATTCTTAATAGCCACTAATGATACGATCCAGAACTGTATATCATTTATGGCGTTCAAGCGTAGAATTACGGCTGAGAAATATCCTTCACAATATTACGTTTGTAATCGAAATTCCCCTTAATTTTTTCAAACAATCCTGCTACTTGAAATTAATTTGAAATTAGTTTACAGTTGCTCTCAATTAATTTCTTAAACTCGCACTACAAGTAAAACTTTTTACCGTATCTGTCAAATTAGTTGTCATTTATTCAATCTGTCTTGTCAATACAACATAGACGACCACGGACAACGAAGTGTAGACTCTGGAGCAGTTAGCAGCTGTCGGCACTAATTTTCATCGAAATATCATCTTCAATCGCATACGATGAATGGCTGTAATTTGCACTTCTTTCAAACATCTCAAGCAAATCAGAAGTTTTCTAGCAAAAGCTTTGTAACCAAAATTGTCATAAAAAAGATTTGCTCTTAGAGTTTTTGCCCGAAATATGCTTTGAGGAAATTGTCGAAGAAATATTTTCGTTTTGATAACTGACCTGGGATTTAAACCGTGGCCTTATGTCTAATAAGCCGACACATTATCTACTAGACTACGGCGACTTCTTTAGGTTAAAATCACAAATTTTTTATTCAAGTGCAGAAAATGTGGAGATCATGGCAAGAAACTAATTTTTAGTGAATTAGTATCAGCAGATTGACGGTAGAATAACCTCTTGCAATCTTTCGACTGCACATTCTAGGTTGGCCTAAAAATTGGACTAAAGTATTAACCAGAATGGAAAGAGAGCAACAAAAGATACTCTAACAATAAATGTATTGCTGACATAGGAAATCTCTTCCCTTTGTTTTTTTTTTTTTTTTTTTTTTTGTAGTTGTATTCAATTTAAAAAGTTGGCTTTTGTCTGTACTTTTCAATTCCATTAAGAATAATTCTGTTTTATTTACTTATGTGAATTTGCTTTTTATCGTATTTCTTATAATTCTTTCATTTCGGTTTCAATCTCTCAATCTATTCGTAGTTCAAAAAAAAATTGAATTTATGAGTGCATTTGTTTCCAATTTATTTTACAACCTATAGACGTTGTTTTATAATTTTTTTTTTTGGGAGTGCAGTCATAGTTCACTTTTATTCTATCCTATAACAAAGAGAGAAAACGCAGAAATCCAATTGCTTAACAGCAGACATACATACATATGCAATACGTAGTCTAGTAGGTAATGCATTGGCTTTTTAGGAATGAGGCCCAGCCCAGACATTTCGAACTAAAGGAAATACGAAAAAATATTTCTCCGGTGACGTCGTCTCAGCAGAGTTCTGATTAAAACTCTGAGAGTAAATAAAATTGCTATGAAAACATTCCTAAAAATTTATCGTTAAGAGTCAATTTTAAAGTGAAGGTCTCGACACTCTTGGATAAACGTAATCCAGACAACATAGGTGGTGTGAGAAACTAGGTTGTAAACCTCAGTAAAGTATTGTAAAAAGCATAGTTGGGTATATAATCTATTAACAGGGGTATATAATCTTGCAGTGTGATTAATCGCGATCCACTTGTGCCATCAGATTACTGATGCTATCGCTTCCAAGAACATGGTTGACCGTTAAACTGTGTAAATATGATGATTCTATTGGACTATCACCTACGAAAATTATTTGAGCATTTGTTTGCATTTCCGAAGATTGCTTTTTGATGTATGTATGCACTTATTGACAATCCAGCTAGCGCTGCAACCAGTTATATCTAGTTGGTCCTGTGCATGGACCTCTCTACAGACGAATTATTATATTATCAAGTACAAATTCGTAACGCTAGTCTGTATCCATTGGAATAAGATCACCTAATTGTCGGTCCTATAGTTATACATTTTATTAAACGGAACATTTAGCTCGAGAGCGTCTAGAATTCTACTGATTTCAGGATTAATGTACCCTAAAACCATTTCACAGATTATATGACACATAATTTCATATTCGCTAGTTCGCATAGGATCTGATATTTTGTTTACCATGCCATCACAAAGGTGAATTTTCTTTGGCAACAAATGAGTTTTGACAGCAGTGTTTCACCGGCCTGGATATGAGCGGATGGAGGAGTTAACAGTATGCTTACAATAACTCTGCAGCACTAGCAATCCTGTGCAATTTCAGGATTGTACAATTGAATGTCCACCTTTTGTTGAAAGCCATTGCATATACTTCTCTCCGATATGCTGAAGTTACGATTGAATATGATTTGCTTAGCATTCTCCACACAACTTGATTTGTATTTCATGGCAGTGTTTCGATTTCAACCATTAATAGCACTAAAATGCTTAACTCATTCTAATAGAGTATTCGCTATTCGTATAATATTTACGTATTTCACTCCCCATATAGAACATATCCTTTGCCACTTTTCTTAAAAGTAATAAAAGAAGGATGTTTGTTATGCACATTCATTAATTTGAGAAGATTTATTTTCTGCAGCAAAAGGGGGGAAAAAATGTGTTTTTGAGCAAAATTGCAGTCACAAAATTATAGAGTACCGTACGGTAGAGTTCGATGATTACAGAATTCATTAATTTCATGGTCTTGTTAAAATAATCGAAACGTTTTTCATTTCGATGAATTCATTTCAGAATTTTCCAAATTACAACAAAATGCTGTTAGAATGGAAAATGCTTTTGGAAAATAATTTATAAAAAATTTGTAAAAGAATTGTAAAAGAAGGACTCAATAGTGTTGGTAAATTTAAGGTCTAAGATGAACTTTACATCTTAAGAACAAATTTAAGTAAAAAATTATTTTTTTTTCGCTGGATTTTTTGCATATTCTTGGATTTTCATTGAGAAACAATATCAATTTATTCAAAGCTTTATCTATGTTAACTATGGCCTTACTGTACTTTGCTGCACCATATGTATTACGCTCCATAGGAATTGATAATTTATTGTAACCATGAACGAATCAAGTTAATTTTGAATATCATTGTGATAGTTTTTGCTTGCATAACAAAGAGATTAGATTATCCTATCTGGTAAAATATCACAATTGGATGTTATCCTGGACAGATAATTACAAACGCCCAGAGTGGCTGGTGTGAATCGAAACTATGACCTGCGCACTTGAAGCTAAGCACACTACAAACTACACTATCGGGGCACCCAATAGGCAACAAAACCCACTAGTCCATATAGGATCTCGCTGGGTTATTATTTACCCACTGGGTTTAAAGAAGTCCAATAAGCTTTATTCTAACGTACGTTAAAGTATTGTTTGTGAATATCAAAGGATAGAAAATGAAACATTAGAATAATTCAGAAGGTTATTTAAAGATAAATTGTACGAAGAAAACAATACTTCTTCATCTAACCGATAGGGACACAAGTTCACTATGAGCCAGTCCTTATGACGTATTACCTTTAGACTATGGGCGAATGATTAAACAGAGCTACATTGGTCGTATCGTAACTTGAAGCGCGGTTATCCTACAGGATGCGTAATATATCAATAGCAACCAATTGCATCACTCTAATGCCAAATCGATTTTTTTTTTGTCAAACTGAGTTTATATATCTACACCCTTCAGTTAGAACGACCTAGTTTCTCACATCACTAATATTGTGTGTATTATTGTGTATTTTAAATCGACTCCGAACGATAGATTTTTGAGAAACTTTTTCATGGCAATTTTATTTACTCTCAGAGTTTTTGCCAGAAATCTGCTCAGAGAAAATCGCCGAAGAAATATTTTTCATGATTCGTTTTGTTGGAGATGTCTGACCTGCGGTTTGAAACGTGGCCTTATGTCTGATAAGCTAACCTATTATCTACTAGACTACGGCGACTACTGCACTGATAACCAAATGACAATTAGGGCAGTAACATCTAAGGATACGGGATCTAGGATCGATTAACCTTTAATCCAGATATGGCTATGCATTGCGTGGGTACCCTCTTATGAAGTAGTGATCGGAAATGAGGTATCGAATATTCTGCCTAATAGAACATGTGTATTTCATATGTACATACATATTACAAAACTTGAGTAACTTAATGCCTTGTATTGCGTAGAAGACCAAGTTAAGACGGAGGTGTCACTTCAACTACTGTGAAATAATAGTTCATTGGAAAGGATTACAGAAATACTTTGAAGTGATCTAGATGAAGAGAAAACTAAGTTTATTTTAAGATCGAATTGATAACTAGCGGAACAATTCTCCTGGACCATATTGGCGAGGTGGAAAATGACGAATACTAGGCATGTAGATATCGGAACAATAAAAAATGTTTTTCATTGATACATAGATTTCGTTAGTGATGACATAACTCAACTAAAAGTAGTGCAATAGAAAACGTTAAAGAAGCTTATACAAGATACAGATTTCATATAGAAATATGTTAGTTGTACTTTAATGGTGAGCGCATAACAAGCCCACCTCACAGCTTAAGTGTAAATCGATAGACAGAAGACTGTTGGTGGGTTTAATCTCCTTCAAACTATGTACCTACCCACATACACCTGCACCATATTGGCATAGTGTAAAATGACGAATACTAGGCCTGTAGATACCGGAACAATAGAATACGTTTTCCATCTTTACACAGATTTCGTTAGTTCGTGATCTCAATGTTCTAGTGATGACCGAACTGTGCAATAGAAAAAGTTATGGAAGCTTGTACAAGATACAGACTTCATATAGAAATATGTTAGGTTTACTTTAATGGTGAGCCTACTTAACAGCTTAAGTGTAAATCGATAGACAGAAGACTGTTGGTGGGTCTTATCTCTTTCAAACTATGTACCCACCGATCTGCCTAATTTTGGATACACTGTGTGAGAAGACTTCTGTATCGATTGCATTAAAGAGTCTAAGGTTCTAGAGTCGATGAAGTTGTCTGTTTGACTCGATTTCAGCCTATACTGTAAGTATATGAAATCGTTCTAATTTCACTAACTACACAGAAAGCTTTGGCTCATTGATTGTGTTTGTTGGATTGAATTGTCTACATTCAATGACTTCTTTCATTTCGGGGAAAGCGTAAGGAATATGAGTTTTTAAAACATGGAAAAATTAAAAAAAATTCATTCAACAGCTAATTTCTTTTAATTACCAAAACTTGAACTTTCAAACTTTTCACAACATTTTCATTGCTAATGTTCAAATAAAATTAAATACGAATTTAGTTTCATAAAATTTCTAATATTTTATTACACACACTTTCACACTTCGTAATGCAAAAAAGAAGAAAAAAAAACAAATAAAATTTCGTCGACCACTAAGTTATGCCACCATCAACACTTAGTAACTGCTCTCTTCAGATTTATAATTAAAAAATAATTTGAATAAACACTGGAAACTTTTTATTCAAATAGCATGGCGTTAAATAAAAACTAGCATCGTTAAACCAGTAACCAGTGTAAATATTTAGAGTAATTTTCCATACTATGCACCGACCATAATATCCAATTACTAGTCTACTAAGTCCAAGTAAAACTGCTTAGATTACGATTACTTAGTTTGGATTCATGCATTTCATTTTAAACTTTAAGAAGAAGAAGAAGAAAAAATGAAAATGAAAATGAAAATGAAAACTGCAAACTGAAAACTTTATGGAGAAAGCAACCATTTCAATATCTTATACTCATACACACACAACTTCACATTGCAACCACAACTAAGGATGGCTATTAGACTAGTAATGAAAATACAGTTGCCTGATGTCCTTAAAATATACAGTTATGCCAAAGCAATGATGCTATGCCGTGATTAGGGGAAAATCATCACACTTTAAAGAGAGAAAAAAAATAACATTTTCACAGGTCTAGTCCAATTTAAGTGCATTGATCAGGAGTTTTCATTTCATAATTTTTGATGATTGAAAAATTTTTATTCTTTCAATATTTAATTTCATAAACTTACTCAAACAATTTTAAAGTTTTTTTTTCTTTTTCTTATGCAAAAGCATAAAATACATAACTTAGGTCCATAGAAAATTGTACATTGACTTTAATTTTTGTATTGCATTAGTAACGCCATTACAAGTTGAAGGAATAAAAAAAAATTTCCATTTCGTTTTCAAATTTGTAAAGAAAAAAAAAATTAATTTAAATTCATAATGAAATATTAACGCTTTAAAAGCGAAGAAACGGTGACCTGGTCTTCAAAACCTAAATTGAAGAAAACAAAATTTTAATCTAAACAACAGAGAGAAGAATTCCTTTGCATCTCATAATTATGAACGTTCAATGGCTCTGTACCTCAAGCAATTAGTGCCCAATTATCTTTAAAATATTATGGAACTTTCCTCTCATTTTTCCGTTCTTTGAGAACTACATTGTCCAGGGCATCTATATCATACATACATACATACACACATAATTGGTCATTACAATCCTTCATACAGGATTACGATCTAGCTTCTCATGTCACTTATGTTGTGTGTGTATTAATTGTATACTTGAGAGAAACTTTGCTTGGCAATCTTTTAATTTACTCCCAGAGAGGAAGTCCAACACTCTACCTACTAGACTTCGGCAAACTCTCCTTCAATTCATATCAACGGGGAGCATTATACGTCAATGATTGCCAACTTCGTTCGGCCTCAATTAGAGGAACTGAACACCAACGGTACTCTGTGGAACAATTAATATTCTGTACGTGCGATTTGAGAAATCCACTCAGGTATACTGAGCGCTATTTCTAGCTACTACTCATGTTAATAAAAAGTTCAAAAGAATGGCAACAGTTGAAGGAAGTGTTTCTGTTTTATCACATACGTGGTACATATGCCTTGGAAGCATTAGTCTCCGTTAATATCGTGGTTTACTTATCGTTCATTCTTTTATTGATTTTTGGGCGTGGGTCCATATTCCCATTCTCGTTCTTCCATCCATATTTTCCATTTCTTTCATTGCTTACAGATCTACCGAAGTAATTCCCGCTATAACAAAGGCCATGCTACACTCTATGCCGTCATTATACTTAATTCAGCTATTTTCTGTAGTGACAGAGTTACCACCTACCTTTGCCTAAAAAATAAGCTCTTTATAGAAATGTTTTTATTGTATTTAATGTAGTGGAACTCCTTAATTTCCCTATTTTATTGCGAAATTTAAAATCAGAATGCTTGCTGCTTAAACTAAGGCTAGACCCTCTGCCTTCTTAATCTGTACACCACGCCACTTCTGCTTAACTTTAGTAAAATATCACACTAAAATAGTAAAGCATTGTTTACTATGCAATCTATAAATCGACGGTCGAATAATATGGGTCTTGAACTCCAAAAGAAAATTAATTTTAATTATCAACAGCAAGCAAAAGAAATGATCATAAAGGGTTAATCCATGATAGAAATGAAAAATATTCAACATTCTCGCAAACCCCGTTATTCCTCTTACTTGTACTAAATATGCAAATACTTTAGATGTTGTCACTAATGAATGTCATGATGACGTTTGTTGAGTACTTAAACTGGTGGTGCTAACTATAATGATGATGTGACACTGTAAACGGACGATGGCGGAGACAATATGTGTTTGACCAACATCCAACATCTATTGCATAGCTGGAAATCTATTAGAGCATAACGGAAGTTAAAAGTGCAAAGTTTTTAAAATTAATGATAACGGGGAATATGGAGAACGGGCGATAAGAAAAAAAAAGGCATGCTAAAGTTTGCAGTTAATTTACAAAGCAAATTATAAATTGTTGTTGTTGTCAAACAACTTACTCGTTCAAAATTACTTCTCAACTGATGTGGCAGCGTAATAGGGTTTATAACACCATTATTGGGGTGGTGCATGCACATAATGTGAAAGGATATTAAAATGCTTCAGAGGCTATATGCTATCAAATGCTCAGACAGATATGGTTAGGTAAGGTATTGTAAGAACCTTTGGCTTGAGACAAATAAATGTGATCTTAAGACAATGTTCATATATGATTAAAGTGCATAGATTTTATTAATTAATTTGCTCAGCAAATTGTAATAAATAAAGATAATCAAGGCGAAGAGAGCCGGACAATAAAATTGTGTAAATTAGATGGAAAGGGAAATATACTGTAGAATGACACTGTGTAATACTTACTACTGCCAAAGAAAAGTGTTACGATGTTAACAGATAGTAAAAGAAAGCTGCACCAATGAGAGTTACAGTACAGATCAGTTCAGTTTTTTTTTCTGGCATTGTACTCTCAGAACACTCCTGATACTCCATATCTTTCACATGATTTTAGAAACCAAACCATACTATACCACGCCATTTGTGTCTCCAGTGTAGCGAGTTATCCTCTTCAATGCGTCAAATCGGTTTTCGGACTTCCCAGCATTGCAATTCTACGCACCAATCAATGTTTGAAAAAATCTAAAGCATACAACCAGTCCATAATGTGATCACCCCTAGCTAAACTTGAAAAATTCCTTTCAAAAAACTATTAACAACTATGTGGACTTCATGGACATTCAGCTTGTAACATTAATTATTAGTCCAATTACATCTAAGATTGATAAGATTGAAGCTGCCGTATTCTAGTAGGTTGTCGATCAAAAATATCTGATTGAGCCGATTTCTCAAATCGTTTGTACAGAATATTCAATGCGGCACGTA
This sequence comes from Sarcophaga bullata, assembly GCA_005959815.1. Lineage (NCBI taxonomy): Eukaryota > Metazoa > Arthropoda > Insecta > Diptera > Sarcophagidae > Sarcophaga > Sarcophaga bullata. Next base: position 21,188 of record QOCX01001344.1, on the reverse strand, counting down.
GCACTGTTAGTCTTCAGATCATCCAATTCAGGCCAAACGAAGTAAACAAAATTACCATGAATAAGTTTCACAAGAAACTGTAGCTCGGAGTCGACTTGAAGTTGTACGCCCCGACACTCATGTATAAAATTGAAATACACAACATAGGTGGTGTGTGAAGCTAGGTCATAACAAAGTGTAATATTAACCAATTATGTATGTAAGTATGTGTTGGTAAGATTCTACTCTATCTGGTGTATGCTATTGTGTTCACTCTTTAGTAACGTTAGGGACAAAAGCCAAGGAGGCATTAAAATGTTTTACGATATGCCAACAGGAATTGGGATACGCCTAAGCAATAAAGTTCAAAACTAATGGCCCTGCATACTGTCATGTCTGCCTTAAGATGAGTAAATTCTAGAGCTCAGCTCAAGCTAGAAAATCCTTAGCAAATTCTAATCCTCATGGTTGATAAAGCTATTCATACCGACCGTAATTCCCTTGCATTGGTTCTTCAAATGCCCTAATCAAATTTGATTTTCTCACTATAAAATGATCGTTAAGTAATGTTTTTTTTTTTCTTTTTTTTAAATTCTTAAAGTACCACTCACCATTATGCACAACTTTCATCTTTCTAAGTGACATTGTTCGTAAACTTTTGCTTCATAATCAAATAATCTCCCGGGCGTTTTCATTCAATTTTCATTACTTTGCCAAGTTTATGGTACATTTAATAGTCTCTCTTGCATATGGCAGCCAACTCTGTTGACATTTTTTATAAATTTCTTTTCAGTTTTCATTTTCTGTTGCTGTTTTCTTTTTTTTCTTTCAGTTCCTTCTTGCCAACATCTTGGATACTCAAGGCTTTCAGTTTGGCGCGTGTGGCTCTCTGGAAGAACAATAGCGTTAAAGAAAGGTGTGGTATTTGATTGATTATTGAAACTTATTTAACGCCGGTAAAAGGCTTTCTATCCTACTCTGCTCTGTCTATCTCTCTGTCTATCTGTCTGTCTGTCTGATTATTATAATAATTGTTCTTTTGAATTTTAAATTCTTTTTTGGGCGGAAATTGTTAAATTGATTTTTTCATTTTTCTTTTTCTTTTTTTTTTTTTTCTTAGAAAATTAAGTTTCCCTTAATGAAGACGACTGTTTAACTGCAGGCGATTTGTGTAAAGGGGAACGTATAATTTTAAAGTAAATTAAAAAAAATTTACCTCAAATAAAGGATGGGCTTTTGCATAGAATTTTAAAGTAGACAACATTGGCAAGAGTATTATCCTTTTGAATTTACGGGAGAGGGTAATGAACAACCTTAAGAAATCATATCGATGTTATCGGTGTTATCGATTAGGTTTTCTAAAAACTTAAGTATGCTACAAGCATGGATAATGTTGTTTACTCTAAACTACCGCAATTTGGTCCTTCCAACGTAGACAAGTTCGCCTTCTACGCAGACTTTCACTAATCCCCGCATCAAATACTCGTCTCGCCAGAGCATCGGTTATCGGTGTTATCGATGTTATCGATTAGGTTTTCTAAAAAAGTTAAGTAAGCTACAAGCATGGATAGTGTTGTTTACTCTGAGCTACCGCAATTTGGTCCTACCAACGTAGACAAGTTCGCCCTCTATGCCGACTTTCACTAATCCCCGCATCAAATAATCGTCTCGCCGGAGCATCGTCTTCCGCTTGAACAACATAGCCGCTGCACAATGGACTTGTTTTTGAGGAGTTCACACAGCTCATTATTAAATCGGTTGCAGAACTCATCGCCAACTCTCACTGGACCAAAGATCTTACGTAGGACTTTTCTCTCGAATATTCTCATTCTCTGCTGTATCGGTACTTAATAGCGTACATGCTTCTGGACTTTGAAGAAGCACGGGAAGGATGAGCGACTTATAAAGTACGAGAAAGGTCTCTGTTAGTCAATTGCTAATTAAGACCATAATAGGACCTGTTGGCAAGATTAGTCCTACGTTTAATCTTCAGACTGACATCATTTTTGCTGGTAACGAAGGAGCCAAGATAAGTAAACTCACTGACAATATCGAAAATATAGTTATCAGGGGTAATCTGAAATCCGACCCACCGTATGTCTCCACTTGTCGACAACATTTACTTAATTTTACTCATATTGACTTCCAGATCCATCTTGGAAGACACCCGTTCAATAATAGTAAAGGCAGCAATAATGTCTCGCTTTGTGCGGCATATGTTATCATTAACGTCGGGGTACAGAAGCAACTGGTCACTTTTGACGCCGCCTTTCGTAGAAAGCTCTTTGAAGAAGTTGCAAGATAAGGGAATAAGCATGGTTTTAAAAAGGTTCGAAGAGGCCAATTTCTAACATAATGAACTTACAGGAATTGCTCAATCCCATTCTGCATAGTCTTATCAGCTTCTCAGTGAAGAGTTGTGTTGAGACATTGTGGCAAAACCGCTATTCCTTATGAGGCTACCGAAGGCTGCCTTATATTCGACAGAAAGATGATGTTTACCGACTCTCGTTTTATGGGTTTTCTTCAGGATTTAATGTTATGTGAAGATCTCGGTGATGGTGAACTTACCAGGTCAGAAGTTGCAATGATAAGAACCAATCAGTGCTTTGACGAGTAACTGCAATCGTTTACGCAATACGCTCGTAAGAACCTTGTATGCGTTAGGGAGAAGGTTTTTGACCGTGGGGTCTAGGGACAGGTCAGAGAACGCTGAGCATACTTTTCTCTAACGAAATTGTGTAAATAAATTGGTGCATACCCTTCAGTGGTGTATTTTTCATACTTCAGTTTAAATTTTATACTTCCTTTACAATTATTTACACGAAAACATAAAATTATTTTGCCTACAAACAAATGTATTTAAAAAAATAAAATTTTTAAATTTTATTACTTTGAAACACCTACAGACACTTCAATGTAATGCCTTTTGTGAAATTGTTTACGTTGATTGCTTTGATGAGTTGGGCGTAGTGTTGTTGTATCAACGATAAAGTAAAATTTCTGTTTCAGATAAGGGTGAGTCAAGTGTTAATTTGTATGTACACTATACTTTACTCTTGATTGATTTTAATTGGCATTTATTGTTCTGTGATTGAAAAGGAATCATTTTAATTAAAATTAAAACACAAATGAAGTAGATTTTAAAAGTATTCCTTTATATTTATTATAAATAAGTACGTATGTAGTCAGATTCGATTTCAATTATTTTGGAAATTTTTGTAAAACTATTTTGAAAATTTTTTTTTTTTTTTTTTTTTTTGAAAAATTTTAATTAAATGCACTCTAGTACTGCATTTAATTAACTACTTACTTTGATTTTAAGGAATATAATAAAATATAATAATTAATTTCGACTTATTGTGGAAGTAATTCTTCAGTGTAAATGAGACAGATTACAAGGATAAGTAAAGGCAATAAGTATTTAAGGTCTATCCGGTGATGAATCACAATTTAAACTGTAAGTACTGCCCCTTATGTATTAAATTAACATACACACAGCATACTTGGTTCGAGAAGCTAGGTTGTAATCCTAACTAAAGGGTTGTAATGATGGTTATGTGTTGTAAAGGACAACAAATTTACTGAGACCATGACCATTACCAGACTAAACATTTTAGGATTGTGGTTTAGTTCGATCCTTTTCATGATAGTGACTTTTCCGTTCCGAAATATAAGCACCAACCGGCCGATGTAATTTCCCTACAGACAAACCTATAGCAATATGGGAAATAAGTTATTGATTCGATATTAAGGGAATGGAAAGGATAATTAAGTTCAGGATAAAAGCAGTATAGTCTCTATTGAAAATTCAGCATATGATACGCACCAGTTCTAAAAGCCAGATATGGTATTAAACAGCATCCATTTCGATTAGTCTCTTAATGGTTATATAGGCAATGGAGGAAACCTGGCCTATTGTTACGTTTTTACTTTTTAAAAACGTTTGAAATATGAACTCGTAGATTGGAGATAAAAATAATAATAAATTTGTGTTTAGTTTTAATTAAATCCTTTATTAATTGCAGAATTTTGTGTGCCACTGTCGCAACTGGTTCTAATAACGACAATTGCTTTATTTGTTATTGCTTTGTTTATGCCCTTTGCGATAAACAATAACAATTACTACAGAATTGTTCTGTAGATGTTTATAATGGAGTTCTTCAAACCACGTTTGCTTACTTCACACGCAACGCGTCTTCACACAAGACTGACTGAATTTCTACTCCGACCTTGCATGCTTTGCCTTGCCTTTTAAATAGCGACGTAAACCGTCTGATGAATGTTCTCGTAGACGAAGGTTCGTGTCTTCGCCTTCTCGAGAATTCTATGAATTCGTGCATACTTTTTCTTTTGTTATTTGTGTATATTGTTTACGTTCGTCCTTGCAGTGTTGTTGTTGCTTGTTGACTTACTTGTTTATTCCTCTTTCGTAATAGTGATGTTGTTGCTATATTTTTGTTGATTTATTAATCAAGCAAACAAATCTGTTGTATTGTTTTTGTAACTTTTGTTTAACATTGTAATGTTAAACGATGTTACACCATTTCCAATTTCGTAACACTATGATAGCCTTGCTACGGCTGCTAATTGCAAACATAGATTATATGAGCGTTAGCCTTCTCTCCTCTCCTTCGTGCTCTACGAAATGGAATATATAACCTTGATGGGCCATAATTCAAGTGATCTGGTTGCCCTATGATCATAAGAGATCAGATGATTTGACCAGAATTCTTGCACGAGCTTTACGGTTTCTCGAAAAGTGTATTGAATTATTGTATTGGAAGTAGTGTTGCGGATCGGTGCTATTGAATTGTAAAACCTACATTAGAAAAGGTTTTACCTGCTATCTCCATGAGTTTACGTAAATACATACATAATTGGTTATTACAGGCCTTCAGTCAGGATTACTATCTACCTTCTCACACCACTTATGTTGTGTGTGTCAATTGAGTATAAAGTCAGTTCCGCTCTACAGATTCTTGAGAAACTTTTCGTTTCAATTTTAGATTACTTTCAGAATTTTTGCCTGAAATCTGTTGAGGCAGTGCCGAAGAAATATTTTTTCACAATTCGTTTTGTTGAGGATGTTGAGCATGGAGTTTGAACCATGGCCTCATGTCTAATAAACCAACAGAGTACCTACTAGACTACGGCGACTATCTCTTTAAATTTTCTCTAAAAGTGTATTGAGTTGTTGTATTGGAAGTAGTGTTGAGGAACGTTGCTATGAGTTGTAAAACTTTCCCTAGAAAAAAAAATACCCTTTTGTCTTCAACTGAATGAGAACCCAGGCTGCCAGGGTTATCTGGGAAACAATTTAAGTATATCTACACCTAGTCATCATCGAGCTTGGTATACGATTTCAGACAAAATTTAAGCCGTAAATTTCAAGAAATATTTAAAGTACCTAGATTTAAAGAAAAGAAGCAAGACCTGAATAATATTTTACAAAAGAAAAATATATTTTTTCCTTTAATAAATGTATAGAATTTATGATTTCAAAATGAAAGCATTTCCTTTTCCGTATGATTGCCATTCAGTTCTTTATTTTTTTTTTTTTTTTTTTTTGGAATTTATAAAGAAGCTTGCGAAATGTAGTTTTTTTTGCAGTGAAATGTTTAAATAATTCATGAGCATGTCACAACACCTTAATTTGCAAGCAATAAATGCCATGAAGGAAGTGTGAAAATACTTTAAAAATTATTTTTTTTTTATTACAAAAGTTTACGTCAACGCTTCAAATTAACTGGTGGGGAAAAAGGAACTTTCATAATTCCACTTGTGACTGTGAAATAATGCGCATTATTTTATTGTAAAACTATGATGAGTGTTTCATAAGTAGCGCTGAATAAAAAAAATGTGTAATGCAATGTACTCATCTACTCATAAACTCATAAGTTTTCTCAATTTTTTTTTTAATTTTTTACAGCCCCTTTTGGTATATTTTTGCAAAAAAGTACCACAGCAAAAGTTTAAGATTCTCTACAACTGGTAGCTGGTAGATAATGCTTAGGTTTAGGGTTACTTCTACCCAAAACACAAATATTAAGGGAATAAGTATAGGAATAGCATATATTTTAACAAAAAAAATTGTACATTAAACATACATACGTACGCTTGTATTTAAACAACATATATTTGGTACCAGCACTAATGCTACCGGTAGTACTAATAATGTTGGTACACTTGTTAAACAGGAAAACTAAAAACATACTCCAAGTCTTTTCTACACATACTCGTTTGTACTTAGTTTTGCGATTATACGTTTATAAATTTTTAAAAAGGATGTGATAGAGCAAAAAGGAAGTAAATAAAACAATGAAAAGTTGTAGAAACTAATTAAGAATTTATAGCAAAAGTATCATGAAATGAAACATTGTTTTCGTTCTACGAAAATTTACTACAACAACAAGTAACAAACATCCGCTAAAAGAGCAACTATAAGATGATTTACTACTTGTATACGTAATTGTATGTATGTACGTTAGGTATTTATTATATTATATATTAAGTCGCCGTAGTCTAGTAGGTAGTGTGTTGGCTTATTAGACGAAAGACCAAGGTTCAAATCCCAGGTCAAGACATCAAATGAAATATGGAAAAATATTTCTTCGGGGACTTCCTTTTAACAGATTTCTGAAAGTAAATAAAATTGTCATGAAAAGTTTCTCTAAAATTTGTCTTTCGAAGTCGGCTTAAAACTGTAGGTCCCGCCATTCATGTACAAAATTAACATACACAACATAAGTGGTGTGAGAAGCTAGGCCATAATCCTGATTAAAGGGTTGAAATGGCCAAGTATGTACGTATGTATTGTAATTAAATAGCATTGGATATAAATAGGCCTTATAATGCTTATAAAAACTATCATGTTTTAGTTGGTAATAGCTGGAATATTCAGCTAACATTTATAACCCACTTTACGAGGTACCAGATCTTAATAGAGAAGCATTATAGTACGTATTGTACAGAACAGGACCAAACTACACGTTTGCAGACGGTATTAGTTGAAACTAGAGGAAATAAGGTTTAACGTGAAAATTGTTTTCAGTTTTTTTTTTTTCTGGGGGGGACAATTGAGAGGGATTGCATATGCAATAATGTATGTATATACATACACACACATTTGGTAATTACAACCTTTTAATCAGGATTACAACATAACTTCTCACACGACTTATATTGTGTGGATTAATTTTATACATGAGTTTACTCTGAACGACAGATTTTGTGAGAAACATTGCATGGCAATTTAATTTACTCTCAGAAGAATTAACGGTTTTGTTTTTGTCGGACATCTCTGTGATTTGAACCGTGGCCAACTAGACTACGACTACTCTACGGAGATTTACTGCATTTTATTTGGACAAGCTTATGTTTGAAAATTCCTTTCAGTTTGCCCCTTTCCTTTGATGAAGCGGACGATTGTGGTAAATACTGTACCGTCTGTTGTAGTTGTTGTACTGATAATTGCTGTAGGACTGGAATAAAACAGATCTGTGGTTGAAAGTGGTTGCCGTTGGGCAAGCACTGTCGTGGTTAAATTGATACCAAAGCTTGGAGAATCGGGTGGACTGGTATAAAATTCGAAAATTCCAAACTACGGTAGAAAACGAGTACGTAAATATGTAAGTCCCCGAAGTTAATTAAAACGTTATGTTCAACTGCGTTTAGAACACCAAGTGACTGGTTTCAAGTCATGTAGAATAAAACGCATCCAAGTTCTATGTGGTCTGATCGTAATACAGCTGCCGAGAGAATTGTCGTTGTGGTGTAGCGTGGCGTAGTAATTCACCGAACGGTCTACATTTCAGTCTACGTATTAACACATAAATAGGCGCTATATTGGCTTTCGGTTCATATGAAGTGTGTACATCTGTTCTTTAGTTACTGGTCGGTCATGTAAAATAGAACGTATTCAAGTTCTACGTCGTAGGTCAGAAACGCGACTGCCGCGCGAATTATCGTCATTCTGTTTGCGCAATAATTGGCCGAACAGTATCCATTTCCGTCTAGGAATATACACATAAATAAGCGGTAGATTGGCCCTCGGTTGCTTAATCGTATTATCTGAAGCGTCTAAGTACCAGAAACCAGGCATGCTTTTCTTGCCAAAATAACGCTAAAATTATGTTCAACGTGGCTGGTATCCTTTCCTTATTCTAAATCTTGAATTAAGCCAAATTATTTATCTATTACGAGAGGCTATGGCGATCATTATATTATCAGTGATAGCAACAAATAATAGGGGAGAGAAGAAAGAACCCTATTTCATGACAGAAAAACTTATGAAAGAAGTGCTGAGAACGCTTGCATATGACACTAGTTCCACTTCATGATACAAAGCTTTAATCATTCTAATGATTTTGGGAAGAATACCCTACCGCCTGAATGTTTTCCAGATAAATATGAGTTTCACAATGCCAAGGTACAATATGTTAGATTTTTCGGCTATGATATCCTGCATATTTGATTAGTCAGCACAATAGGGATTATGCCGGTTAGATAGCCATGAATTAAAGGCTCATAAGGTTAGAGGCGATTTCACATAGTCAGAATACTGCATGAGGTAAAATAAATCGAATCTTGCGAATAAAAATTGATAAATTTTGGGTACTTCGGAACACAGAAATCATATGTGGGCCCTAAGTGCCACTGATTCACTATTTCAATCCACTCCTATGGATGAATTGAGTCATGTGGAGATTTTTAAACACTTCAACACAATTACAATCGAACCTACAAATTCTTCATTTAAAACACAAACTTCGATACAAAATTCTTCATTTAAACTTACTTGATGCCTACTGTGCCATTCATCCATCACTCTGTCTTTTGTTTTTCACTTCCGAATAAATGTAGACATAAAAACAATCGTTAAAACATGCAAAACAAGGAGAAAAAAAAGAAAACTTTTGAAATTTTTAAAGCAGGAAAAACTTTTTAATTTCCCTCCTTCAAACTAAAACAGCCAACGTTTTCAGTTGCATTAACTTTTGTGGCACAAACAACACGCGTTCGCTCTATAATAATCGTTATTGTTGTTGGTATTGTTATTCGTAATTTTAATAGCCCCCATGCCTAAAAACACACACACACACAAACACACATACATACACTTAGTATAGAGTAACACACACATACCATGACAGCACTTAATGGTAAAAAGGAAAAAGTTTCTGACAAAAACTGTGTCTTTTTTAAACACTCTGCTTATCAAACACCACCAAAAAAAAAAAACTGTAGCAAGGAACTGGAATAAAGCGTTTTAGTTTTGTAATCCTCAATGTTAAAACAATTAAAAAAAAATAGTTAAAAATGTTGTTGTTTGTAACTTGTTATAGTGACAAGATATAAAATTAATACCCGCTCTTATAATGTAATTGAGAGAGATAAAAAAAAATGCTAAAAGGTTCTCATTTGTGCCTTTGTGATTTTAGTTGTGATAATATTACACGAGATGAAATTGAAGTTTGGACTTTTAATAGTTTTAGGATTTCTATTACCTTCAAATATGAAGGTTTTTATTAGTACAGGGTGTATAAGAAATTCTGCAATACAACCAAATGGATTCCACAGTCTTTAAAATTACGTGGTATAAACTCGGTATGGAAGTCATTTCTAATAAATTTCATAAAAAATGAAGGAGTTTTCATTCAATTGTTGAAGGGATTTTAAATTAATATTTTTTTTTATTAAATCGGTATGAAGGTTGAAATTTTTAACATTTTTCCTGCTGACACATACCCTGACATCAGTCACGGATTACGAAATAGCTTATCGCAACACTTATGTGGTGTGTGTTAATTTTATACTTGAGTGGTGGGACCTGCAGTTTAAAGGCGATTTCGAAAGACAGATTGCTGAGTATCTTTTCATTGGAATTTTATTTACTCTCAACGTTTCTGCCAGAAATCTCCTGTGAGAAAATCGACGAAGAAAAATTATTTTTTTTTTTCAATTTCGTTTTATTGGAGTTATTTGAGCTGGAGTTTGAATCCAGGTCTCATGTCTTATAAGCGAAATAGACTATGGCAACTTCACATACAGTCATGTGTAAAATAATAAGGACTGCAAATCACAATGTTAGTTTTATAAATGTGATAAGCATCAGGCATCATTTGATCAGGCATCATCCTACTATGGTGTTACGTTACAATATCGTGTACAGATTATGTTGTAATACTTTGCAATATTATTTTACACTGCGTCAAATAAAAATATGACATTTCAATGTAAAGTATATGCCCAAATATATGGGAAATTATACTAACTAATGGTTGCAAATTATCAATCGATTGAGAACTTATGGAACAGTAAAGTGTCCCATAAATTTTCATTAGCTTTGGGAAATAATTCAGATTGTGTGGTATGATATACTGCATTTGGGGATCAAAAACTTGTTGACCATATGCTTAGACGGTAAAAATGCATAAAAATTTCTTTCAAAACTCAAACCTCTAAGTATCATATTGCAATTTGTATCGGTGTTCTCATAATTTTTCACGTCACTGTACTTTAAAACGAAACGAAATTGAGCCTAATTATTACAACAATATAGATTAGGTAATGAAGTCGCCGGTGGCCCAGTCTGTAGTGTGTTGGCTTATTACACGTGAGGCCGCGGTTCAGATCCCCAGGTCAGATATCTCCAACCAAACAAAATTTAAATATTTCTTTGGCAACTTTCTTTCAGCAGATTTTTGGCAAAAACTCTGAAAGTTAAATAAAATTGCTGTGAAAGTGTTACTCAAAAATCTATAATTCGAAGTCGACTTTTAGCTGTAGGTCCCGCAGCTCATGTATAAAACTATCACACACACAAGTGGTGTAAGAAGATAGGTCGTAATACTTCCTGATTGAAGGGTTGTAATGACCAATTATGTATGTACGTATGTATGTATGTAGATTACGTGTGACAATAACTTGGAGAACAAATCATAGATGAAGGAAGCTTCACAGATGTCGGCAAAGCCAGGATTGCCTAGTATGGTTGTCTAGAGCGGAATGGAATGGAAATATTTATTATGAGCTTCTACAGTCTAATCAAACAAAGGCTTTATTCTAATCTGTCACTGTCAACAATCAATTTACGAGATCCAAGCAAGCAATTCCATTAACATCAAATATGCTGTGTTTTATCATGATAATATCGAACCACAGATATCTTCAATGTCTCGGCAGAAGCATTGCACCTTCAGATTATTACATGTTTCGAACTTCGCAGAACTCTCTTCATGATGAAAGTTTAGAAATTGGATTAGTTTTGTTGCTCAGAAAATCGACAAGCTGTACACTGAAAGAATAATGGCTTAACTCCTATAGTGGCAAAGGTTATCGGAAAAAGGGCCTTTATTTGATTTAATAAAACTCATTTCAAATATTAGATAAAGAGTTCGATTGTTTTGTCAAATTTTCTATATGTTGATAGGTAATTTTATTTGCACACAAATTCATAAAACGGTGATGAACTAGGGTTAAAAATTCCATTCGTTATACAACGTACTTTTTGTATAACTCAAGTCTTCGTTAAGGTAAAATAAAGTGTAAAATAAATATTTCATTACCTTTTCACTCTCTATATATATAAGCCTCACGACTTTTTACCGATAACTTTCGTTACCGTGAATTATATTATTTTGATGGTTTATGTCTTTGATGATTGTGGTCTAAATTATTACAAATACACCATCGAGTTTAGTTGTTTTTGTCTTTGACGCCAGTACTTTCTTAAATAAACTTTAAATAGGTGAATTTAGATGGTTCACCGTTAATTTTAAATATCGTATGAAATATTACTGTTATAAAGGCAATTTGTTTTGCTTAAACTTATTAAATAAACATTGTTTCTGAAAAGCAAAACTAACAAGCCAAAGCAGCAAAAATTATTTCTAGAGCAATAAAAACTTTGGCGAAAAATAATTTGCAATGAATTGAGCGGCTACCGCAAACAATTGTCTACGAATCCAATAATGGTTATGAATCTTACATAATTACATCAGGACTTCCCGAGATCACTAGTGAAATACATATACCAGGAGATTTGATCTGATAATACCAAAAAAGATAATCACAATAAAACTTGGCGACGATATGTGCTATTAGTACACAAGGCCACAAGACTTAACGGAGCGTAGGAAAACAAAAGAGAAAGACCGCTAAGAACCTCTAGACATAGGTCAGCTTAGGTACATTAAGAAGGCAAAGAATAACTTGAAAGGCGAAGAATGTTTTCATACCTAAAGCTGGAAGACCATCGACATCCACTGCGAATGATTTCAGATCCATTATTCTAACCATGAAACAAAGCCCAACCACTTATCCACGCTTGCCATTACTGCACAACATGCCTATTCTAGGGCAGGTCCATTGAAATTGTACTAAGCTTCTTGGTGGGAAACATTGAGAAAGGTTTGGCATACAAACTTTACTCACTAGCTGTTTTCATACATGATGGGCGCCTTCATGTCCAGTTGGGAGCTGTTGTGAAAGGTCCTTAATAAGCGCAATGTTAGCGTGCCTGTCACTCAGTTATGCCACTATGGCTGTGGCATAACGTTGTAGAGGAATTAAAGCGACATGGTTTTAAGTTCTATAGCTTTACGGACGATCTGCCAATGTGATAGCATGCTTTGATCTGCACACTTTCTCCTTGTGATGTAACCAGCTTCTAAAGCTTAGAACTGAGAAGTATTCATCGTGGAATTTGATTGATGCTTTTTACCAGGCAATATAAGATACCTGTTTTTAATGTATCGATCCTCAATAGGGTCCAACTAAGAGTTTAAATAACTGGGGATCATTCTTGATCACAAGCTCTCCTGGAAGGATAACATTATTGATAAAGCTAAGAAAGCGACAATAGCGTTCTACATTTGCAAAAGGAGCCTAGGCAAGACCAACTAGCAAATACTGGCTCTATTGGTATACAGACATACAAACTCATTGCATCCTTCAGTCAAAATAACGCACACTACGCACACTAATTATATTGTGTGTGTTAATTTTATACATGAGTGGCTGGATCTACTATTTACAGTTGACTTCGAACGTCAGATGTTTGAGAAACCTTTCATGGTAATTTTATTTGCTAAAAATCCGCTGAGAGAAGTCAATTCAGAAACATTTCTTCAAATTCCGTTATGATCGAGATGTCTGACCTGGGATTTGAACAATGGCCTCATTTCTAAAATGCCGATACACTACCTACTAGGCTACGGCGGCTACAGTTGGTATAAAATTGGTCTATGGTAGACAGATCGCAAAACCAAAACGGTAATATAACCTAGAAATGATTTTATTCGATAAGAGATCAAATTACCAAACGGCGTCAGCAAGGTTTCCATCTGCTAAACAAAAAAGGTCTACCCCTATAGACTAGTGAACTATCCACTAGACTTACTAGGGACTAAATTTTGTATAAAGAAATTCGATAACCTTAACCAATAACTGGAAAAATAACTGAAAATTCTCGAGGCGTGTTTGATTATTAGTTCACATTTGCCGATATCATTTGACCCAAACAAAATGCAGTGTATTTATGCACTTTCTGCATTCATAAAATAAAATCATATTCTAATTATTATTCTAAAATGTCTTAATAATTGAAATTTACGTTCAACAACAGTTTTATTATGGTTTGATGAGCTAAAGTGCATCGTTTATTTATGACATTCCCTAGTCAGTCATTTATATTCAAGAATCTTATTTATTTTCTGAGACATCATTTCAAATGTCTTTAAATTGCTTCTTTAAATCTTAGAAGCGAGTAGCTGCTGGCCAGCGAAACATTAATGCCCATTTTACATAATTAGGCAGGCATCTCATTCCACTTTCATTTCAAATTCAATTCATTGAATTCTCTCTCCCTATTTCCCTCTCTCCTTCTCTCTCTCTCTCTTTTTTATATAAATTTTTAAAATGATTAATTCGACCCTGAGCAAAGCAAAAAAAAAACCCAAAAAGCTAAACAATTTCAATTTAAAAAAAAAAATTAAAAAAAAGAAAACAACAAAAATACCGAAAAATCTTAAAATGAATCAAACATAAGAAATTCCTTTGGTTTCGGTACTTTTGAAAATAACAAACGTTTGTGTTTATAACTAACGTATGAACACAATACATACATACAAACATATTTCGTTATTAAAGAAAAAAAAAAAGAAAACCAAACGTTCTTAATTTAAATAAAACTTTATGGACACAGACAGACAGACAGACAGACAGACAGACAGACATACAGACATACAGTTACCAAATCCGAAATAGTAAAGAAAATAGAAATTAAGAAAAACAACAACAACAACAACAGTAATAAGTTTATTCGTAATTAAAATCGGTTCATATTTGATCAGAGAAACCAATTCTACTGGATCTTACAAAATCAAATTTCATCTTGAACAGTGTTTGAAGTTATATTATGAGTAACAGTCCATAGAATCTTTAATAGCTCATCTATAATTCTATTGTCTAGATTGGATATCCGATAGGTTAGACTAATAAATTTATCAAAAAAAAAAAAGAAATCCACCGGTTTCTTGAATATCTTCTGTTACCAATCAGATACTTTGGGCATATTTCATTGCCGATAACCTGCCTAGCTTGGATAAGAGATACAAAAGAATGGTACCAGTCAGCCTACCATTCGAGCAGTCGGCCCTTAAAAAGCAAAGTCGACGATATGGAAAATAAGGTTACACTCTCTAACCTGGATCCCAGGTCATAGGGAAATTCTTGGCATTGAACAACAGCCTTACGAGGATGGTAGCAACCATACCGCTAATTTTACCAGAGTGACCTTCTTAAGGTTACACTCTGTTATATCCCAGGTCATGTGGAAATTCCTGGCATTGAACAACAGCCTTCTGAGGATGGTAGCTACCATACCGCTAATTTTACCAGAGTGACCTTCTGTAGAGTGGAAACAAATGCTTCGAAAGTCATGCTCAACGAAAGGGGAAGATAAGAAGTGGCAAACACTGAGTGAGTCTCACACTCACAATACAAACTTTTGTTGGGAAACTACAGTAAGAGAAGATTTGATTCAAGTATCAGCCTAACCAGGAATAATCAGAGTGTTAACAAACTCTGGGTCTGGGTACACCTATTTGGAAAGAGGTTTATATCGAAGCCAACATGTAAATTCCTTAACGATGACAATGAATTATCGAAACGCATATTGGAAGCCAGTGAGGCATTAATGTTACTTATAAAGAAACATCTGGATGCATATCAAGCGACATTGTTGACACCGTCCAACATCTTGAAATTTTTCAGTGCAATACGCTTAAAGTCGACGTAGTCTAATCGGAAGTGTGTTGCCTTATAAAGCGTGAGACCTCGGTTCAAACCTCATGTCAGACATCTAAACCAAACGAAAAATGAAAAAATATTTCTTCGGCGACTTCCTCTCAGCAGACGTTTGACAAAATCTGTGAGAGTAAGTAAAATTGCTAATTTTCGAAATCGAATTTAAACTATAGGTCCCGCCACTCATGTATAAATTTAACACACACAACATAAGTTGTGTGAGAAGCTAGGCCATAATCCGGACTGAAGGGTTGTAATGGTCAATTATGTATGTTATATATGTAACAGGAGAATTCGGATGAAATCGGATCAGTTTCTAACACCGAATTTCTTGATATTTCGCCATGGCTTTGAAATTAAAACCACCGAATAGAGACGACTAGACGAACAGAGAAAAACAGACCCATTAGCCGACGAAGAGGTTGGCCTGTTCAAATTTGGGAATTATATGTCTTAGACGACATATGAAATGAAATAAAATTGTTAGTGCTAGGCGTGTAATTAATTTAATTTTTATCAAAAGAAAACTCCATTTTGAATGACCCTTTTTTAATTTTCCTAAAATGTGTCTAAAGACTCCGGACATACGTTTGTACTTCGCAAGAATATTGGAATGATTGACCAAAAGTACTGAACTGAACTAAACTGTATTAAATGAGAATGATGGTTGGTTAAGCTGTAACTAGAATGTGATCATTTATTTATTATGAACACCCCTCGTGCATTCCACTTCTCACAATCAGTTTGATTTCAGTCACTGTCGATGTTTAATATTCAAACAACGCACATATAGTTTGTACGTATTGATTGTACATCAGTCATTCAGTCACTCACTCACTTATTTTAAGTTAGTCAGACAGTCAGACATCTGTAATTTGCACTATGCATCAATAAACAAATACACCCAGATATGTTGTAGTTCTTAGATTTTTTTCTATCTCTCTCTCTCTCTCTCTCTCTTACATATTATTCTTCTTCTTCATTTTTTAATGTCTAGTTATTATTATCATTATTTTTTTTTCTTTTTTTTCGAATTGTAACAATATCTATATGTACATATGTATGTAGGTACATATGTAGAGATAAATAAATTGTACATAATGTTTGTCAATATGTCTGGGACACACAATTTATTAAGAATGACTGTGTTCTGTCTTTGGGCAGACTGAGTACTATAAATGAATTTTTAATAGATAATAAGCGATGTATTCCAACACTGGCTAACTAAAATTTCATCCAAATAACCTGATAAAAATTGTTCTAAAATATCACTAGTGCTATACATATAAACACACATACATATATGGTAACGGGTGATTTTTTAAATATTTGTGTTTTGAAAATTTTAAGAAAACCAAACATACATACATAATTGGCCATTACAACCCTTCAATCAGGATTACGGCCTAGCTTCTCACACCTCTTATGTTGTGTGTACTAATTTTATACATGAGTGGCGGGACCTACAGTTTAAAGTCGACTGCGAACGACAGATTTTTTTGAGAAACTTTTCATGGCAATTTTATTTACTCTCAGAGTTTTTGCCAGAAATCTGCTGAGAGGAAGTCGCCGAAGAAATATTTTTTCATATTTCATTTTTGATGTCTGACCGGGGATTCGAACCCTGGCCTTTCGTCTAATTAACCAACACACTACCTACTAGACTACGGCGACTTCGAAAACCAAAAGTGAATAAAATATTGATTTGGGACGCTAAATGAAGGGCTGCCATATAGTTTTTAAAAATTATTTCATAGGAATGCTGCATGCAGCTACGCTGAAATTTGTCCTTCTGTCAGCAGCAATTTTAGGCATACATTTCCATGGAAATTGTAACTTTTCTCTGTACATGAAGCATTTCATGTATCGCCATAACAATACTCTTCTATTCGTGGCATTTTGATGATCAAATGTCTGCCTTCGAACGTACATGCATATTTGATCATTACAACCCTTCATTCAGGATTACAATCAAGCTTCTGACATCACTTATCCTGTGAGTGTCAATGAGGCTTTCCAATGGCGATATTTACGGACCATTGTCCCGTTGGTAGGCTTGGCGAAAGACCCGCTCTTTCCAACCAATGACTTCTGCAACAGCTGTATTTGGTCATTACAACCCTCATTAAGGATTACAATCAAGCATCTGACACCACTTATCCTGTGAGTGTCAATGACACTAACCGTTCCTTACCGGCCATTGTCCTTTTGATAGGCTTGGCGAAAGACCCGCTCTTTCCAACCAATGACTTCTGCAGCAGCTGTAGGTCTGAGCAGAGGGAAGAGCTTGTTTTTCATCTGAAGAGACAGAAGTTTCTGAATTCTCATTTGTTGACATTGTTAAGCGAGCTCGCTAATATAAAGATTACGGCAATTGTAAGATTTATTTTGGATTCAGATTGATTTTCTCTAGGGTTAAATGGTTAAACTCCAATTAGAATTAATTGTGATATCACAGTGGGCCTAAATGGTGGCCCACCCAACCTAAGCAATTATCCTATCAATGAAACTGATTTGACCTTCAGAGTTAAGCTGAAAGAGCTACTCTTTTCTGCGTGCTGTGAAAAATTTCTATCGCTTCACTTATTCGACTACAGCGGCCACTTTGTCGAAACAATAATGCCATCATTGGATTTTGAATTTATTTGTTGATCTCCCATTCCACCAATAAGATGGTGAAGGAGGCAGCAACTGGACAATAATAAGAACAATTTTCGCTTCTACTCTGATAATTCTAGAAAGGATGATACGGTCAATGCAGGCTGGCAATAGAAACTGAATATTGCAGAGTGTAGACTAGGCAGTGTTTTTCAAGAGAAAATCTTCATCGACAACAAAGATAACAATTAGGTGAGCATATGATAACATTTGTTGTTAACATTAATCGGCTCACTTCCGAAACTAATCGACTGAAATGATGCTGCGCCTAGCTGCGTCAGCCTATCCTGATTGTAACCTTGCTAAAATGTGAAATTGTTTCTATTAATCGTAGTCGTCATAGTCTAGCAGGTAGTGTGTTGGCTTATTAGAGTAGAGACAGTCGTTCAATCCCTGGTTCAGATAACTCGAACAAACTGAAATTTAAAAAAATATTTCCTTCGACGTCTTCTTCTCAGCCGACGTACTCTGAGAGTAAATAAAATTGCCATGAAAAGTTTCTCAAAAATCTGTCGTTCGGGATCGAATTTCATATGTAGGGCTTGTCATTTATGCATGAAAAACACGATCACACTCTGGGTGTTGTGGGAAGCTGGGTTGTAATCCTGCCAGAACGATTGTACTGTACGTACTGCTTTTTTTGTTTTTTTTTTTTTGTATTCAAATGATTCACATGGAAACAGTGTTTTTAATAATACTTTATAGTATTCAATACAATACGTAGAGTATTTATTACACAATTACGAACACCAATACTCGTACAAAATCAATCGAAATTTATCTAAAGAATGCGGGGCCACATAAATGTCAGATAGATTTTTCTATTGTATTTCAACGTACTCGTTTTGTTTCGTTGTTCTGTGTATTTTTTGTTTGTTTGTTTTTTTTTTTTTTTTTTTTCTTTTTTCTTTTCTCTCACCACCCACACACAGTCTCGCTTGGTTACATGTTGATACTGCGCATTTTGCTTTTTACAAGAAAAGATACTTTTTGCGCTTCTGTTTCTTTTATTTTTTTTTTCTTTTCCTTTGTGGTTTTATTTTTCTCTACGCTTGACGCACAAACATACAGACGTGGTATATACTCGTATGTATGTATGTACATAGACATTTCACTCACTATGAGGCCTTTTTTTATTTCGAATCAAACAAATGTGGTCTGCTTACTCACCTATACCCTTGCATATGCCCGTATAATGAATAAAATGTAATTGACATGCTTGATTAGTATAGAGAAATAGTAAATGAGGAGCAAAAACAAAACCAACAGAACGTAATGAGCACATATGGCAGAGATGATACCACCTCTTTATGGTTGGGTACTAAGTAGAAGAGATTCCTACTCTTGATATCATCGGATATCATTCTCAATATTACAACGGCACATTATAGGAAAATATCCACTGCGAGCTGCTGTAGCTCTGGAGAAACTATCAATTCTGATCTCTAATACCGATAACTTTGCCATTTGAGTGGAGAGAAATGTTATCTGATTCGTTTATTTAAAACGCTGCTTCAATTCTGATCTCTACTGCTCACAACTTGGGAATTTAAACAATATTTCCACCACTATGTATTGCCAGATGTGGAATTGCATAAATAACTTCAGACATTTCGTTCTCAAAGCCAAGCAGCTACTTCAGAACGTTTGTAAGCAACAAGATTAATCCCCAGACAAACAGGTTTGGACACCATAAGAAGGCAGTTAATTTTTGATACTTGAAAATTTGATTGAAAGCCATTGGAAGAAGTCATTTGGAATAGAATCAACCAGAACCTTATGAAATAGTACAAAAAGCCATCTCGCCTAATCAACATTATGATGGCAATCAAATCATCGAAATTTGGTGAAGCTTAAGACCAGCCGTTATGAGCTGATGATCTTCCGATCATAAATGGTCTAAATTGGTTTATACGAGTATCGTCCGATAGGTGCATCCTGACATTAAGCAGCGATATTACATCGAGACAACGCTCGAAAACATTTTGTAGGACTGGTTGGAAACTGTTAAAAACATTGTCCAACTATCACTCGTTTCAACCGATGGAGAATGCTCTCATTTCAGGACAATATATCTTGTAATTGGTTTGCTTGATATTTTGGTCTGAAATCCATATGTTGCCAGGAAGAGTAACAGAAGATGAAACTAACCACGGAACCACAACTTTACAATAGCTTTTACAAAAATCTGCCTAAAGTACAGGTGAAGTTTGTAATTATAAACCATGGAAGCCATTGTATTCATCATAAGAAAGAGGAAGACGAAAAAGAGATCAGTTATGCAAAACCATCATAATCTCACAATTAATCCAAAACGAGCTAGAAAATCAGTTCCCAAAAGGGTGTTAAAATCTATTGAGAATCTCAGCGCCAAGTGATTCACTCTTCTTCTATCACATATAAAAGTATTCATCTCCGAATTCTGCTCCCATCCATATTTTCTGACACCATAGTGTCCCTTAACGGACCCAGTTGAAAATCTCGCGTTGTACTTGTTGAGTTCTAGCAGCGTGCCACTTTCCTATTGTCGTGATCAATTCACAGTAGATTCTTAAATCACATTGAGATCTGATCTGTTTTCTTATGGTTTTTGCTCTTTCATGGAAACTCAATTGAATTTAGCAACCAATAATGGAATGAGAATATAATCTAGCAGGTTGTAAGAATGTTGCTTTGTCTTGGAACTCAACAGAACCGATCCGACTGATCATATAGATGTCAGGTTTGCTTGACTGCCAACAAAAATCACGTAAAAATCCGATTTGGGATGAGAATGTCTAAGCAGACATAAAAAAAACTGAGTTCGATCCTATACCGCTCAGGGTTGCTGGGTTTCCAACAAAACTAATGCTATGGCCACAGAGAACCTTTCATCACATTAGTGTCTCCATTCAGTTTGGAGGTAATTGATGTCTATCGAGTATAATGTTCCAACTCTTTCACTTGATGCAATCTGAAATATGAATGTCTAAAGCAGGGATAAGCAAAACATGACCTCTGGAAGCGCAGCCTTTTTTTTTGAGAACAATTTTTAATATTTTCCATAAAGTACTAATTTTCATTACGAAAATAAACATGGTACTATTTCTTGGTACTCAAAATTTAATACCAACACTGAAACGTGCATTCCTGGTGTACTCAACAATAAAACAAAAATGCACACACAGAATTGAACTGAACTGAACAAAATAAACGAATTGCCATACAAAAAAAAACAAAAAAAAAAAAAAAAAAAAAAA
>QOCX01001343.1:23999-37334 GCA_005959815.1 Sarcophaga bullata | reverse complement strand
TTAACATAACATCCATAACTTGCAACATGTGGCATGAATGAAAATATCAAGAATTTGTTTTAGGCTTAAAGAGCACATTAAATTTCAATTCAAATCGTATATTTTTTAACAATTTTAAACATAATTTAACATAAGTTTTAAGATTTTATTCTTACAACTCAGTTCTAAGCTTATGTAGGTTGCTAGATTTTAATGAAAAATATTTTCAAAATTAATGGCAAATATGTGTTGTATGTGTTTATGCATCTAGCTTAGCTATAATGTAAGCATGTTTTTCGCATTTATATTGCACCATTAACCCTGAACATTTAACATTTAATTTTAATAGAAATCGAAATCAAAAAAAAAAACAAGAGTTATAAACAATAAAACATTTATTGTTTATAAGTTTAGGTAATTAAATTAATGCTTATGCTTTAAAATTTAATGAAATATTGCAACAAAAATGTCTTGAGTTTACAATTCATATTGAATACTTGTTAAACATAATAAACTTGCAACATTAAAATAAACTGCAAGAGATTAGGATTAAAAATAAATCGTTAATACGTTATGATATATGAAATATAAAAAATTATTAACAAACAAACGGTTAAAGCTGTATACCCAAGAGGCTACTCAGGTCGATGCACATTATAAACACTAACTAAACGAGTAAACAAATGATCATCTAATCAAATAATCTCAAACGCGCATTATTATTATTATTATTACGGCTTGTAAGCAGCAATACGAAAAAAAAAATGCATTTTTTTTTTGTTGTTGTTTGTTATACATCAACTTTTGCACTGGAATACAATTGTTTTTCTGTTTGATTGTTGGTTGATTGTTGTTGTTGTTGTTGTTGTGGTTGTGGTTGTGTGGTAGCCACCATATCAATGACAATAATGAAACAACAATTGTATATAAAAAATTATACAAAAAAAACCAAAAAAAAAAAAAAAAAAAAAAAAAATTGTGGCATCTTCTAAACGCTGTTATATCACTACTCACATTAATTTCATTAAAATAATTATACCATGGGCATTTTAGAAAATGATCAGAATTTAAAAAACAAGTATGCTTTAATAGGTTGCAACATATTAAAGCTTTCTATATGCTTCTCGTATTTGTTAATTTGTTAGGGTATTCTCTTAGCCATTATTGTTGCTAGATTTCTATGCAGTTTTTGTTATTATTGTTGTTGTTGTTGTTCTTGCTTTGATTTCTATTTTAATCTATTGTATGTTTATTATGATAATGATAGTGATGAGGTGTAATAACAAGCAGTGATAATGCAACTATTAAAATAACAAACAAAATAGCAGAAAATTTATACGAACAAGTTTTTTTTTTCTCCTTCTGTTGCTATTCTCTACTGTTTTTTTTTTTTGTATTTTTTTGCTCGAGTTTTTGCATTTTATTCAAACCAATGGGGGAACATTAAAATAATTTTTATGATAAAAAATTTCTGTCTCTCTAAATGCTCTACTACTACTGCTACTACTTAAGCACACAAAACAGAATAAAATACACAAACAAACAAGCTGTTAAAGATAAATTAGAATTTTGTAAAAATCTCAAGAGATTGAAAAATATGAATTGTTTATGGAAAAAAAAGAGCAAAAAAAAAAAACAAAAAAAAATAACTAGAAATTAATCTATTAATAATCTGCTAATCAATGGAAGTTTCTTTTTTTTTTTTTTTTAACAGCACACGGCACACAAAAATTGAAACAAAAAAAAAAAAAAAAAAAAAAAATAGAAAAAAGACGAATTCATTTGAAAAACTATGGTCACTTTAAAGGGAAAACACGACGGCACAAAGCACTCTTCAAAGAGGGTTACAAAAAGATCATGCTGGTGGACATTTTATAATTCTAATTTTAAGTGCCGCACCACATAAATAAATTCCTTAAGTTTAGGAAATTCAGAGCCTTAATCCACCTGCAAAAATAATGTCTTCTAAAACCTTTTATTCTATCAAAGCAAGTAAATCTAAAATAAAGTGTAGAGCCTATAAGTATGCATGCAATGTCTTTAGTAGGATATAGAACATTGAGCCTAACTGTAGGCAATAGTTAATTTATAGTACAACAAGTCTTAGTCTGAATATACCAAACATTCTAGAAATTAACATTACTGCATAGAATATTTTCTATTCCATTTTTATAAGAGATTTTGTAAATTCCTTCCCAATTTTAATTCTTAAACTTGAATCTCTAAGATTTCAAATGGAACTCCTACTCCCATTTTTTTTATTTTTAAGTGGTCGTTCGCGACATGCTTTTAGTTGTATTTCAGTTAGAATTACGACCTAGCTTCTTACACAACTCATGTTGTGCGCGTTAAAATCGATTCCGAATGACAAATTTTTGAGAAACTTATCAAGGCATTTTTTTTTACCAGAAACCTGCTAAGAAGAAGGCGCGGAAGAAATATTTCTCTTCACCCTAAAAGTGTTCTCTGGTTTTAATTTCCACTGACAACCAAAAATATGCAACACCTTTTTTTAAATGAATTTCTATTAACAAATTGCAAATAATTTTTTTCTTAATTTCTTTTGTATTCGTAATGATTTATTTTAATAATTTCAGAATTGATTGCAACTCTTAATCCAGTTAATTGTTTCCTAGTTTATGTCATTTCATCTCCCATTGCAAAAGTTTACTTTGTATGCAAATGTTCATTAGGTACCCATGTAAATGACACCTGCTCTACAACAAATATCACATTTTTTTCTTGTATTAAAAAGACGTTTAATAATAATAATAATAATTTTAAATAATTCTAAATTTAAAGCTCATAAATTCTTTGAACAAATCCACATGCATTTGAGTATTAATCTTCACNNNATAGATCTGTGCAAGTAAAGTTCAATGTTTTTGAATAAACCGCATATTAAATTGAAATTTGTGGATGCTACAATGGACTGAAAGGTATATTAAATAAGTTGAGAGGCTGGTTATGCGTTAAATTGTTAGGATTGTAGTAGGCCACGTTGGATAGAACGAGATAAACTCTAGGTGCAGAAACTTATAGAAAAAAAATAATGAACAAAGATGATGTAGTGGGTGTTAAAAGCTGGAATCTAGATCTATAATGTATTGTATATTAAAAGTGCAATGTAACAGACCAAATTATCAGACATGAGTGGAACCAATAATCCCCATTTAAAATAACTATTTCCGTTAAATAAATTGTTTATCATTATTAAAGTAGTTTTAACATATCTTATGAACTTTTCTGTTGCCTAAATGTATGCTACAAGTTTGTGATTTTGATGCGCCAATAAATATACAATATTTTTATATTAGAAATGCTTCCAGAACAGTTATATATTTATATATTAAAATGTAATGAATGGAATATCCTTTAATCTTATGTGAATATTTATGTATTTTTAATTTTTTTTAAAGCTAAAAGTATGCTACATTTTTTTTCCAGAAAACTATAAATATGCAACAGATTTAATATTGCAATTGAATAGAATAAAATAAATTTATATTAAAACGGCATTTAGTTTCAAGTAAATGATTATGTTTTTGGAATTTAGGATTGACTTCCAGAGCTGCTCTAAAGCCTACTATGCTTGCGTTGAAAGCATAGTTTAAAATGTTGCTTACAAGCAGTGTTTTAAAATAACCTTTGACCTTATGCAAATTATTTAGTTATATCTGAAGTAAATTTTGGTTCAAAGTTTTTAATTTTTTTCAACTGTTGTTATATAATTTGTTTTCAAACTAAACGATAGCAGCTATACTATGGCAATGTATCCAATATGTCTGCTGTATTCTTAGCGAATTACGAAATTTACAAATTCTTTCATGCCACAGACGTTTTAATATTTATTATTTCGATAATTCACTACACTTTGGCCAGCTTAAACTTACCCCTACGGCTATAATTTAATATTAAAAAAATTGAAAAATGAGAAGAAGAAAAAAATAATTTTCATTGTAAATTATACTTTGAGTAGAATTTACAAAATGCAGGGTAACAAAAGCAAAAAAAAAACAATAATAATGAACGTATTGAATTTAACAAAAATAAATAGCAAATGCTAATGCTAATAGTAGTAGTGTAATAATAGCAAAATGAAATGAGAAAAATAAAAATAAAAATAAACTTAAGTAATGTACAATACAATTTAATGCAGCCAGTAAATTAATTGCAAAATACAATATAAAAATAAAAAATAAAAAAAATAAAAAATAAAAATATAAAAATATAAAGAAAAAAAAAGAATTAAAATTAAGCAAAAAGCATGTCATTGACGGTTTATATTTATTTGTATTTGTATTTAATTTTGTTTCTTTTATATGTATTTTTTTTCTCTAAGCATATGCTATTTATTGTAATTGTAATTATAGTTTCAATAATTCTTTTTTTTTGTTTTTTTTTTAATTTAATTTTTCTCGCTTTTATTTATATTTATAAGTTGTATTATTAATTAGAGATATAAAAATCAACTTGATTTTAGCTGAGGTAATTTCATTTGTTTTTGTTTTTGTTTTTTTTTTTTATTTATTATTATAAAACTAAAGAAATATTTATGATGTTACAAAAAATCATTATGGAGTTGTTGTTGGTTTTTATAGATTTTCTTATTAAAAATTATAAATCAGAAATTTTTATCGATTTGAAAAGTTTTAACTACTAAACTGATCTAAAAATAGGATTTTTTTTAATTTCATTTTCTTTTTTAATAATAATTAAATGTACGTTTAAACAAATTATTTATTGCATTTATCTTCGGCTTATCTTGTATGTGAACATTTTTCAAGTCAAATAAATTTTAGCGACGGCAAATATAAGACGAGATAATCTCACATGAATATTGCAAGCAAAGTTTATTAAATTTTTTAAAAATCAAAATTCTCAATATCAATACGATAAGGAAAATGTCATTTAATTTTAATTTGGGAGTCCTGTTAGTCTAGTAGATTAATGTGCTAGACTGTTAGCGTGTGGGTCTTGCATTCGATTCCCACCAGAGACTTACTTATACTGAGCATAAGAGCTAAGCTACTCAGCACTTAATTATTCGATATAATTTGTAATACGAGTGTAATACAAAGTCACCGTAGGTTTATGTATGTATGGCTTATGTGAGTCAGACATCAAAACGAAATATGAAAAAATATTCTTTTGGTGACTTCCTCTCATCAGATTTCTGGCAAAAACTCTGAGAGTAAAAAAAATTGCTGTGAAAAGTTTCTCAAAAAAAAAAAAAAAATCTGTCGCTCGTTGCCGACATTAACCTGTAGGTCCCGCCACTCATGTATAAAATTTAAGCTTACAACATAAGTGGTGTGAAAAACTAGGTCCATATGCGGACTGAAGGGTTGTAATGATCAATTATGTATATATGTATTCCAGAGTGTATAATAATTTTATATATTCCTCGGAAGGAAGATAGATTATATAGATTGTTTAGCAGAACTTCTTTGGAGGGTAAGATTCCCCTTAAACCAGAGTTTAGGACCAAATTAAATTTTTTTTTTAAACCGTTCCGACTGATTATATCAATACCAAGGGCCATTAAAACGGCAACAATGCAATTTGTATTAGAAAAACCGCATACAATACAAATATTTCTGAATTGAAACTCCTCTCCTTATCAAATTAAGGCTTAAGGTGAGTAAAAAATATTAAATTTTACTAATCGAAGTGAAAAGTAAATACTGAATTACAAATAAAACCAAAGTCAACTGATCATTAAAATATGTAAGCGGGATATAAAAATTTTAACCCAAAAATTATCTCATTGGTGTCTGTCCTACCCACTATTTTTACTACTTCTGTTAAGACGATTGTCCTATTCCTTAAAGTGTAGACACATTAAAAATCACTGCTCTTCTAGAACACTTATATCTCTGTTTGCTCTATCTCAGTATACTTTAATTAGCAATAGAATGTACTGCCTGTATTAGTTCTGTAATTGCATGGTAGGCCTATCATATTGGCTATACGAAAACCTTCAACGATTTGCATCAGGCAACACTGTAGCTTGCCTGACAGATAACATATTAAGCTTTACTTTATTCCCGTTTACTATATCCCGTTATACTGTGAATCCTTATCTGCGTTTAATAACAGACATATTTTGTTTTCCTATTCTAGTAAGCATGGGCCACAGGCTGAAAATAAAATTTAGGCGAGCTGAAACGTTTACACATTTCTATCCGATTACTTTGATATTAGAAAGTACACTTAAATGCAGAGAAGATTATGGAAACACAAAGGAATTTAATGCTACGTGTCTGGTGGTATTGGAAGGAAATTGCTTATTACGAGGTTTTACAATCCATTTTCAAACTTTTGAATAATTTATCACTGATTAAACTAATAAAACTTATTTGAATAAAAAATTATTAAAAATAACCAATAATGTCTGCTTTGAACCACAATTTTGTAAAGAAAAATATTGGTCGATTAATGGCTGAAGAATTTTATTTCCATAACTGGATACCCGGGATAGTGTT
The DNA here is from genome assembly GCA_005959815.1 of Sarcophaga bullata. Taxonomy (NCBI): domain Eukaryota; kingdom Metazoa; phylum Arthropoda; class Insecta; order Diptera; family Sarcophagidae; genus Sarcophaga; species Sarcophaga bullata. Next base: position 30,867 of record QOCX01001343.1, on the reverse strand, counting down.
CAAGTCTAATAGAATAAGGATCGTGAATTCGATTCTCACCAGAGACCCATGTTAAAGACGTTAAAGACGTTATATTTCAACAATAATCTTTACTTGTGAATTTCAACTAAATTTTTGAGAATTTTTCTAAAAAAAACAAATAGATCGGGTTTTAAGTTTTTAATTAGAAAAACAGAATACAATTAAAATTCTTAAAATATTTTTTTGTTATATTTTTAAAGTGATAAACAAGTTTCTTTTGTTCGAACTACTAATTTAAGGCAACCAATTTTTTATGAAAATTATTGCAAATTTAATTTTTTATATTTATATTTCACTGCTAAGTTTAAACATTGTTACAATATTTTTTTAATTTATAATTATAATTTATTTTTATTTTAATATTTGGAATTTATTTCATAAGAATCAATTTTTATTGTTTAAATATTGTCTTCATTCAATTGGACACAAAACAAATTTGTTTTTTCCTTTCAAACTATTCTTAGCAGTTTATTCTTCTATTCTTCTGCATAGGCTATGTTAACAAATAATTATAATATAAAAAATTTAAATAATTATCTATCCTATAACGCACTATATTGCTTACATACGATAACATAAGTTTAATAACAAAAAACAAAAATTCTTGAGCAAAAACTAGCAAATATTTTAACAAAACTGCATATATTAACTGTTAAATGTAAACAATTTTATTTAACAATATTTCTTATAAAAAAAACAACCCGTGATAAATATTAAAAAAGTAGTAAAAAAAACCATACGCAATATATTTACCAAATCAAAAATGTTATCTTATTAAAAAGATCCGTAGCAGGCAAACAGCTGTTTTGAATTTTTTTTTTATTGCTCTCCTAAAAATATTCGTATTTTGTTTAAAACAATTTCCTTTTATTTACTGCCTTTAAAATATTACGTTTAATTATTTATAAAATTATAATAAATTTCTTTTTAATTTTCAAAATTTAAAATTAATAAAACAAAATAGCACACTTTACAACACTGGTTAATTGGTTTTGATTAATTTTGATTATTAACGGTTATTTTATTTTATTTTTTTTTTTTTGTTTTTATTTTGTTTCACTATTTTTTTCTCCTTCTTCTTCTTTTCTAATAAATTTTCAATTTTTCAACACTTTTTCTTAAAACTTTTGTTTATACCCTATACCAGTACACTACATATACACAATACAATAATAATAAAATGTAATTGTGTGTGGTATGTGTGTGTTGTGTGTGTTGTGCGATTAGTTTTTACATTGGCAGTTAATAATTTGCGAAAAAATACACGCGCATCATTTACTGCAATTTGATTGGTTGATTTTTAGTTTTTCTTTTGGTTTTTTGTTGTTGTTTTTATCATGTTTTGTTTTACATTTCAATATATTTTTTTTCATTTTCATTTGTTGTTGTAATTACTGTTGTTGGGTTTTTTTTTCTTTTGTATTTAATTAAATTGTAATTTGGTTTTGTTAAATTAATTGATAAATAATTAAAGGTTTTTAATATTAAAAAAAAAACAATTTAAAGAACGAAAGAAGTGCTAAATTTTTGAAAAGTTTTTAGAGAAATTATTTTTTATAATTTTAATTTTTTTTTTAATTTTAACGAATTAATTTTATTTTTAAGTTTCTTCTTTTTTTTATTATTATTTCTTGTATTAAAACAATTTTATTTTTATTTTGTTTACGATCTTTTTTTATTCACTTTTAATTTAGTTTTATTATTATAAACAATTGAATTAAAATAATTAATTTCTATTTAATTTGATTTAATTTATTGTATATCTTTTTTGTTTTATATATTTTAATATGTTTATTTTATAATATTAATGATTAATGATTAATAAATTAAATAAAAACGTATTGTGTAGCGTTAACGTATTGTAGTGCTTAGAGTTACGTACTGACAAAACGTTGTCCACAGACTGAACGAATATGAAAAACCAAACAACATTAACAGCCAAAACGACTCACTTATACATTTAAACACACACCACACTACACCACACTCACTTGAGCTCACTCTCACCAATAATATTTTCAGATATTTAAACACACACGCATATTTTCTTATAGCATTTGGTGACGTTGACTGTGACGGTGACTGGGATCCCCAAAATGCAAAATATGCAAAAATCCACACGCACACACACACATTTACATGGAGGCAATAGCATTAAACTTAATGAAACAAAAACAAAATAGAAAACAACAATTCTCACTTTATTTAGTGTGCTCATTTAATGCAAATATCATCATAATGATGTTTAAATACGTATAAAAAAATAAAAAATAAACGAAAATAATTCGTTTACTTACGTATGTTCATATAAGAAAGAGTAAATTCCTGTTCTCTTTTCTTGGCAATTGCTCTTGCTCTCCTTTTTGTGTCGTAAGCCTCTACATTATTAGTAATAATTTAACAAAACAACAAGAACAATAGCAACAACAAATAACATAGAAAAACAGCTCCAATTAATTTCGTGTATATTCGTATTCTGTTGTGTTGTGTTGTACTGTGCTGTGCTGTATTGTGTTTGTGTTGTATTTTGTTTGATTTTGTTTCGTTTCGTTTGTTTTTATTGTGTTCTCCCCTCTTTTTAATGAATTTTATTTAATTATAATATGCGTACGTATGTATTGGTAAATAAATGGTGGTGGTTTGAGTCTTTACTTTATTGCTCCAGAGAGAAAGAGCGAGAGCATAATTATCACAAACTGCTTAAAAGAGAAGTCTTAGCAATTAATTGCATGTGTTTTGTTGTAATAACAACATTAGAAACCCTTTATAAAAACGTAATAATGACGTCATTAATTCAATAATTTCAATTGTTCCTTAAGGTATTTCATTTTGAACACCCTCAAAAGCAAAGAGCTTTTCTCTTTAACAGTGAAGAGAAACTTTTACAATACAATATAACTCCCCCTTTTTAAATATGTTCGATTGAAAATTTTCTCTCTTTGCTGACGTTTAAAGAGTTTAAATAAACATGCGCAGGCTTAACATTTTTTGTTTTTTGTTTTTTTGCTTGTGTGGTGTTGTTGTTGATTCGTAATAATGTTGTTGTTTAAATAGAAATTAAAAGAAGAAAAAAACGCACACAACATTTGAGCTCCTCTTCGTTAAACAGTTTGGCGCGCATTTGAAAATAAACAAAATCATCCACGACATTAACAGCAAGGACAACAACAACAACAACAGCAGCAATGATAGCAGCAGCAACATTTTTAATAAAAATTAAACAATTTTTCGCTACACAGGTTTGAACGGTTAAAAGCTGAAACCATTTCAGTTTCAAGCGTCAGCAGCAGCAACAGCAACAGCAGCTGCACCATTCGTTAGTTAGTAGGGGTAGGTAGGGGGTTTTGACAATTGTTTTTAGGATTTTTTTTTTCATGTTCTTGTTCTTTTACTTCTATTTTGCGACAATTAACGCTGGATAAAAAGCCAGTGCTGTGCCGTAGAGTGCTAGAGGTGGGTTGTTTTCTCATTCTTATTTCATTTCATTTGTGTGGCTCTGTGGCTCAAAATTGTCTCAATGTTTGTTGTTTGTTACTGTTGTTGTTGTTGTTGTTGTTGTTTTTCTGGCATAAAACATTGCGTGACTTTTGATCAATTATTGTTGTTCAGCTCTTAGTTACTGTTGCTGTTGCTATCGTTCTATTGTTGTTGTTACTGCTGCTGTTATTGTTTTAGTTGTAATTATTATTTTCTATATGGTATGTTTGTATATGTTTTTGTTTTTATTATTTTATTTACCATGTTTTATCGCTGCTATTATTGTTGTTGCTGTTGCAATTATAATTAAAATAAATTTAATTGAATCTTATGCTGCTTACGTACACATATTATTGTCCATATTGCTGGCAACCAGCAAGTGTAAAACAGAGAAAAATTATAACAAAATAAACTAAATATTTATAGATTTTCTTCTTTTTTTTTTTGTTTTTTTTTTCTGTTTAAACATGTTGCAACAACCAGCATTAAAATAATAAAAGAAAAAGCTTTTAATGTAGATTTTCCTTAATTAAAATCAATGTGTTGCATATAAAATTTTATTTAAAAACCAAATGATTTAATTTATGCCATGGCAGCGGTATAATTAGAAATGTTGCAAGGTTTATAAAATAATAATTATAGACGTATATGTAACACAATAGTTATCATAATTACTATCTACAGTCGATAAAGATAAAGATAACGATAATAACTGGTTCTAAAGTTCCATGTAAAGCACAAAGAAATTTCATGTATTTTGTATTGATTTCGATTTAATGTTCCAAATGTTTAGCAACATGTTGCTTAAGAATTTTTGTTATTTTATCTAGGTTTTTGACAATTTAACGTGGCACTCTAATAAGGTTCTTATGACTTCCTTTTTCTCCTGCCTTTTTCTTCCAGTTTTTTGCAAGGCTTATGTTTCTGGTGAGAATGGGCCGGTAGAATAGTAGAATGGGCCGTAAACAGCATTTGATAATGAAGCTGACATTCCTGACAACTGCATTACATGATCCGAAGTTAAGTTAAATAATTTAATCTTGGTCATATTACATGAAACCATGTTACTATTCATTTCCATTAAAATTTTAAAAGGAGAAAACGTTCGCCACGGATCCAGGAGTCAAATAGGGGAGACCTTTGTCAGAATTTTCTGGCGGTTTTCATAATGAAGCTCAGACATCAATATGGATTAAATGATAGTCTGACTGTTCGAATACATCAGTACGTTCCCAGGGGATATTCCACATATGAGCATAGCTATTTAATCGTCACGAGAATATACATATGCTTCTGCAGTGACGTGAAAGTCTATATATATATATACAGCCAATTATATTGGAATGTCTTAAATTCATCTGCTACGGATTGTAGCAATGGTTACATTGTTAGCATATGGATGATGCCTAAATGTTGCCTAAATGGCAACGAAAGCCTTCGTTATTATTAACGTTGTTTTGCATAACTTTTCCTTAAGCGATGTTTATAAGCAAACGTACTATTTTGAATTCGGAAGGTAATGATTCTAACTTTTATAACTTATCACTATATATGTGGACCATGAGACAAATGTCGTGTGCAACATTTTCAGAATACTCTCCTTGGTGTGTATAATACACAGCCGAGGCTAATGTGTCTTCATCATGGGTGGCCAAGAAGGCGGATGGATACACTTAGACCACATAGGGCTCATTATAAAGTTGCAGTTCAAAACTCTGCAACATTTTATATATACGAGATGTTTTCTACATGCATACGTTATAATTCATAATTAGTTCTGTTACATAAATTTGTTATAAATTTTTGGTGTTTATAAACAATGTTTCCTTTTTTTCGCAACATAATGCTGGCAACATTAGCTGTAATTAAAAAGTTGCAAAAGTAAACATAGAATGTTGCCAGCAACATTGTTTAATTAAAAAAAAGTTAAAAAGTCATGTGACATATCTAAGGCAAATATTTTTTTATTCTTTTTTTTTAATGCTACAAAAACGGTAACGTGTTATTGTGTTGTTGACCATGATATTGCTTAAGTGCTTTGTGCCTTTCAGGAAGAAAAAGAAAGAAAGAAAAAAAAAACCATCTCTCATGTTATTTGCCACTTTTCTTAATTAATTTTCCCCATACATACAAAGCAACGTCAAGTTCAGTTTCGTTTTTTCTTTTTAATGCGAATTTTCTTTCGTTTCGATTTTGCTTGCCATGAAAACTAACCTAAATTTTTTTGGCCAAGCAAACTATGCATATTATCTTGTGTTTCTTTTTGTTTTTGTTTTTATTTTTATTTTTAATGCATCAATAACTATTGCAAATACTTTCTTTAGTTTTTACCAAAAATAGTCATAAACATTAACTCTTACTCTAGAAAGAAACACATACACACACACAACATGCCACATAAAATACCTTTTCTTGCTACCATCCTCTGAAGAATGAATGTAAGGAAGCGATATGATGAAGGAGAGGGGGAGGGGAGGGGGAGGGTCAAAAGTAGTTCATTATAAATTCAATAGGATTTGGCTGTTTGCTAATAAACTTTTTTAGTTAAATTTTCAAAAAAAAAAAAAATAAAAACAAAATAGCAATTGAAATAGAAAAAGAAAACCGAACGAAATAGATTAACAACAGCAACAGCAAATAGCACAACATTAAGAGTATCACTCACTCACTTACTCACTTACCCACCCGCACGCTGTCTAACTCGTTTAGTTAGCTGAAACTGACTCCCCCACTGTTGCAATTGCAAAAAAAAACAACAACAAATTTATTTGCAACACAAATTTCTTTTCGCAACATACAAGTGTTGAGAGCGGCCGGCACAGAGTGTTACGTTTGCCATTGTTGAGATACAGGCGGAGATGGTGGTGGTGTTGGAGCGTAGATTATAAAGACTATTACTTGTGAGGATAACCTCATTGACCAAAGTAACAAACATTGAACATCAAATGTGAATTAGTGCAACACTCAAGTCCACTTCGTCTCTTTTTTAATTTTTCTTTTTTTATTTTTCAGAGTAAATTTCTTGTGATTTTTTCTTGTTGTTGTTGTTGTTGTTGTTGTTGTTGCTCGAATTTCTTTTAAATCTTCTAGTTGTTGCTGTTTGTGTTGTATTGTTGCTGTTGTTTTTCGGTTCTGCATATTTTACTCGATTGACTTTTAGCAACAAAATTCTGTGCATTTTGTTATAACGTCGATACGGTTCAACTAATGCTTTCGTTAAGGTATTATACTCTCTACTCTTTTGCTCTCCAGTTTTGTTCCTTTTTTTCTTATTCTTCCGTTGTATTGCAAAGCTGATGATGATGATGATGATGAGTGCAGATGATGCTGACGACCACAGACGCTGTTGCATGCATAATTTCTTCGTTTA